>JAQFVV010006202.1:13623127-13844929 GCA_028023455.1 Epiperipatus broadwayi | reverse complement strand
GCTAAACCTTACAGTGCAATGTCAGTAGTATGAGTTTTTTTATTCTTATTTAATTTAAACATTTAACCAACAAAAAAATAATTAATTATTAAATGCTTTTATTGATTTTGGAAAATCTGTTTGTTTGTTATTTGATCTTTTTCAACTTAGAATGAAAATTTAAAATTGGGTATAATATATTTAAATTCAATAGAATTGCTTGAGAATTGATATATAACTAAATTATATCACCCTAATCCATTTGAAATGCTTATCTTTTCAGTATATCAACTAGTCTGATACATATGGAACAAAGGGCAAAAAAAAATATGAAAAATATTCAATAATTTCACATTTTGCACTTCATACTTTTTTTTTAGAATTTTCATTTGTTTTAAATAATGGTTGTGAGAAAGCAGTTTAAATTGTTTTTTTTTTTCAATTTAATATTTTTTAAAACTATTTCAGCCTCTTAATGTAAAAATCATATGTAATATGTATACATAATTATATATGTATAAATAAATCAGTAACTAAGATTTCTCTTTAAAACTTTCTATTTTTATTTTAAAGCAATTGGTTTTTTTTTTAAAAAATAAACTAGAAAAATTGCATCAAAAATTTAAAAAAGATTGCAAATCTTTTTCTTTAGCATTTTTTTTTAAAAAAAAAAACAACTGCTTTAAAATAAAAATAAATCTATCAATGTAAATAGAAAACTTAGTTAATGATTTATTATAGATATATAATTATGTACATATATTAAATATATACATTAAGAGTATAAAATAGTCTTGCATTGGTGGTCGAGAAGTCAGCACGACTGCTTTGCACTTGCAGGCAGTTGCCCAGGTTGCGGGTTCGCATCCTGGACAATGCTATGACACTTAAAAAACAAAAAGAGTATAAAATAGAAATTCATATAGCATTAAGAGTATATATATTAACTTACTGCAGAAATATCTAATGACTTACATATACTATATGTGTGATATTGATTTAAAATAAAATTATGTTTATTAAGTGAAGTTCATTTACAGTATATACATGTATTATTATGTACACATACTAAATATAATATATACATATGACATACAATTTAACTTATAGCAGAAATATCTAATGATATATATCAACTATAAGTGTCTAGTCAATTTAAAGTTCAATATCATATACTGTGCCAATGCTAAAACCTTAAAAATAATAGAGATAATTTTTTTGTATATTAAATGCTTTTATTGACTGTGCACTAAAAATAAATAAAATAATTGTTTCTTCAACCACAATGGAGTTTTTAGATTTAACTTGAAATAAAAGCATGGGGGTCCAGAAATTAATAAGTCAATCCCTATTTTATACAACAAGGATTGACTTAATTAATTTCTGGACCTCCCCTATGCTTTTGTTTCATGTTAAATCTAAAAACTTCAATTGTGGTTGAAAAAAACAATTATTTTATTTTTTTTAGTGCACAGTCAGTAAAAGTATTTAATATAAAATTATTTTATGCTTTTTAAATATATTTGTTTATAGTGAAATGTATTATCATAAGTTGAAGTAAATAAATTTTCTCATTTTACAATAATTAAGATCTTATTAGCTCCTCTCCTTAGAGAATGCATTAGTCGCCTGACTTTTCAATTATTGGATAATAAGATTTTAGTAGTTTTCTCATTTTTGACCCTTATATATATATATATCCCCACACATTTATGTAAAATATCCATTACATTTTGATTGAGATTAATTCAAAAATTAGAGAATGAAGGGATATTATTTATCATGACAATCTTAGAATCATTTCTTCAGAATGAATCTTGAACACTGAATGATATAATATTTTTTGTTAAAGGAGAGTAATGGGTAACTTCTTTATTTTTTGTTATATTGCTTCAGTACAATCACGGTTGCTAGGAAACTCACTAGAATTAATTCATTTGCAATGAACATTAAAAGCATTTAATATATACTCCAGTATAGACGTATACATCAAAATTCCTTCAAGGAGGAAGAAATGGAATTAAAAAATGAGTATTTCTAAAGTCACAATAGTTAGGAATCTTTTAATAACCGATGAATATAGTAGAATTAATAAACAATTGGAAGAAAGTAATGTAGTATATCGGTAAAATTTGTTATATATACAAATGCATAAAAATAAGTATTTATATATACGTATATTTATTTAAAAATTGAAGATATTATACAAAGTTATTTATATTATTTTAAATAAAATTTATCTTTTGCTTCTAATTATAAAGGTTAGGAAGAAAATAGCTGTTTTAATTTATAGTAATTAACATCGGATTTACTTTTATTATGATTTATTTTAAAAACATAATCATTAGCAGAAATAATATTATAAAAATTTAACCATTTAGCTGATAACATTTTTCCTTTGGCTTTTTATGAAATTTTACATTTCCTTGATTTTCTTAAAACTTTATATATATATAGAGAGAGAAATTATAACAATGTATGCCTTAAATTGTTTTACTTTATTACTGATTTATAACTTGATCACAGTAAACTATGATTATGTGTGTGTATATATATACAATTTCAGTAACATTTCTTAAATCCAGTCTTTTTTATATCACATAACGTGATGTGTATTTCTAATACCTGTTTCAGAAATAGAAAATACGTTTTGATTATAATCTTTATCTAACTTTAAGTATTACTAGTAGTGGTAATTTATTTAACTGCTAAAAAAAAGTAATACTTACTGTTTTTATTATAAATAAATATCTCAGAACTATCCATGCATTTCTTAATTTTATTCACTTATTGCTCACATTAAGTTGTCTATATGAAAGATAGATGTTACTTCTGTATATTTCAATATGTAATAATGTCTATTAAGTAGTTAATAGTCCTGGCACCATATTGAATGTAAAAAAAAAAAACTGATAAGACACAATTTCCACAATAACTTTAGTTTTAATAATGTTAGAGCCAAAAGCTTTACATTAATAGAAACTAGAAAAACTAAGGAAAACAATAAGGCTAAGACAAGTAGTGATTACCTTTAAAAAAATAAGGAAAAAAAAAAATTTCAACATCCAGAAATAATTATTACTTTATTGTCTATTCATAATTTCTATTTTATCATTAATTAAGTTAAAATTATATCTTTATTGATAATTTCTTTGTATTCCTCCCAAAATTCTCATTCAAACCATATATAATACTTTTCATCTGAGATAATTCATAGCTTCAGAATCTCCAAAACTAGGTACATAAGAATTCTTCATTTTTATCTTGTACCCAAAAAGTTAACAAATCTCAAAGGCATCTATAAGAAAAAAATTCATCTTAACAAATCATTTACAGAAGGTGGATATGCATTTGTCATCATAGCAATTGGCTTCTTGTCGGTCCAAAACTAACTACTGTCTGAATCAATGATAAAATGAATTTCATCTCTTTATTTTATATTTTTTATGTACACCACTGATGTTTATATTTTTTATGCACACCAGTGATGCTATCTTGTTATATTTATTGTCCCTTAGAGATATAATTTATTTGCATATAGTTCATTTGCTAGCTATAGACTTGAAAATAATGTGATGCAAAATGTGGCAAAACTACTGACTCCACAGCATGAATACCAAGGCATAGACAAGAATCAGAATTTGATTCTTTGCCTATATACAATTCCATGTGGTATATACATAACCATTGCGGCTATCACCACACATACCATTTGAAATCTCTTTATTGGTTTTAAGTGTTTACATTTTCACATGGTACTATGCCAATAAATTTTGTGATTGTTTTATCAACTGCAATCTTTCTGTCCATCTGATAATCATTTTTAAAATTTACATTGCACTACTGTATAATATTTATATGTAAAAATCATTACTTGTTATACAAAAACAAACATGCAAAACACACTAATACAAATATAAACACACAATTTAAATTATTAAACCTTTTGAGAATCATTATGTCTATAAAATAAGTTTGCTTCAAACTTGGATCAGAGCCCCAAAATTACATTGTACATAAACTATTTTTGTTATATTTAAACACAAATTTAAATACTGTATAATAAAGAGCATAAATGATTTAATATTATATTATTTATATACTACACAGACATATCAATACAAATGCAAACACATTAATAAATTATACCATTTATCAAATAATTAAAAAAAAATTTTTAAAAATTAAAAAATTAAAATTGAATACTTACGACCGATATTCCGCGATTACATTTTTATTGAGTTGAAGACCTTGAAATGCGAATCATCAGCATATTTTTAATTCATTTTAGTAATGAGTCTGGCCGATAAAGCAATTCAGCCTTTGTCTTCATATAATCTAGTAAAGTGACCTGAAAAGAAAAAAAAAAAATGCACCTATTAATAAAAATATTAATAAAAAAATGAAATTTTATCCAATTTCAACTTGTGATATACCATTTTAAAGAGGGATTTAAGCAGCAATGAATGCTGTGATTTCTGTTGATGTCATGTGTATAGTTTTCATACAATTTAAAAAAGAAAAAATTTCAATGAATCTGACACATTGCAATCGCTCAACCCATTAAATCAAATATGTATTTGATCAGTTCTGTAATTATTATTAAACTTTAAATATTTTCTATTAATTAGATTTTATTTCATATAAATAGTAAGAGATGGCTTACAACCAATTTTCACACCTGTCCCAGTTTTTTTTTCACAATGTTTGAATTCAGACCAAATGGTAGGCAAATAAAATATCCTACATACCTGCTTATACACATGAATTATATACGTATATAAATATACATATAAACTAATATGTTTGTCTATTTGTAGAAATTTTTTTTTTTTCATTTAATATCATTAATTAAAATAATAATTAATTGACTTATAGGACAGGCATAATCAAAGGTCAAAATTTATATGAGGTCAAAATAGTTGCTAAGTGATCGAGTTTGGAATAATGAAGACTAAATAATAATAATGTTTTATATATATATTATTTTTATTAAGTTGCAACAATAGATTTTAGCTAGCACGAGAAAAACAATCTAGCATTTTTTCACTTGTGGTCTAACAACTAAACTGACAGCACATAAGTAAAGTATTTTATTTTATTTTTTATAAAAGAAAATGATTCAGTGTTTAAAACAGTAAAATCTTAATGTCTATATTTTAAAAAGTAACATAAAATCATTATAATTTGGATAGAAGGAAACTGCAAGTTTGAATTTGTTGTTTTGGAAATAAGAAGAAAAAAAGTGAAAATACTAGAAATTAATTGTTTCTTTAAGCCATTTTCATATATTTATTGAAGCCACAATATAATTAATAATGATTGATAAAATGGTCATTACAATGTGTGTGGGGTAAAAAACCAATACTGTAGGAATTTCCAAAGCTAGCTTCGATGTCATTATAAAGTTTCCATCAAAATGTCTATTTTACAAAACGCTGGTGAACAGCAATCTTCAATGGAATTATATATGTTCAGAAGAGATAATTTGTATGTGTTTGTTTTAACCAAGCAGCATGAAATATATAAATATATGGTGAACAGGAATGTTATGCATGGAGATTGACATTTAAGTTTATAAAGTATTTGACTGTGAACAGAATACTTGCTTTCCTCAGGATATATATATATATTGATTCACATGATTTTTATCTTTTTTTTGTTTTTATTATTTCTATTTGAAAGTTCATGTATTGTAAATTTTTTTTATTGTGTATTCAAGATTCATTTTCAAATTCGATCACCTGTAATTTAAAAGTGGGAGTAGTGAATGGATATGTGTTATACGTTGATGTATTTTAAAAAAGGAATCATAGTCAATTAATATGTATAATTTTTAATAAAAGTAAATTCACAGATTCCTCTGGAAATTCAACATTGATCCATCAAGGTGACCTCAAATAAGGTTTTTATATATTTAACATTGAGGGCAAACTTTAGACAAACAAAACTATATTAATTACTAATAAATTTTTAATAATATCTAATTGTAATTATTTTATTTCTGAGTGCATAATTAATCAACTTGAATAAATGGTCTTTTACTTATCTTTTATAAATTACTATGACTTACATACACATATAGATGTTAGTGGGACTGTATATAATTTTTAAAAAAAATAGTTATAAATATATTTACCCCAACCTAGAAATATCATTTTAATAAGCATATTAGTGGGGTAGAGTTAGAATTACTGAACTCTCATTTTCTTTTACTTTTTGTTTTAGATATATATATATATAGTGAATTATTTCATGTCATTTTGTATATGCTGCACTTTGAAGTATTTGTTTCTATAGTGTAAGTAAAGGTTAATTGAGGACAGATTTCCAGAATGAAATCTGAATCAGAGAAATCTATATATTAAACCATAAAAATGATAATAGATCATTCTTGTTAAATTAATATATATCTTTGTAAAAATTTGTTATTATATGTTTAGAGTATTAATAAATGTATTGAGTTGTTTAAACCAATATGATCTCTGTTTGATCATCACCATCATCATTACGCATTCATATTATTAAAAGTTTCATCATCACTATCATTAAGAATTTACACCATTAAAGGTTTGATGATGATGATCATCATTATTATGTATTGCTCTCCTAATTGATTGATCATCATCAATATTTTCTTTTTTATCTATGCTTATATATAGGCATATTTGGTCTATAATTGAGTAGGTCCATCCTTGAAGAGAGCTGACTGCAATAACTCCCTGAGTTTGAATTCTGTGTTATAATGGGGCCCCAAAAGGGAGATGTTATGAATATGCACTAGTCTAGGTTACATTGAAATATTTTAAGTGAATTATAAATTAGCATATGGAAAGTAGATGTGATTTGGAACTAGGCATTTCATTGTGACATTTTTAGCATCCTATTTGAAGGCCTAGGTCTGACAGTAGTGAGATGTGCTCCCTTTGTTATATGCCATTTCTAATTCTGTAACATCTGACACATTCAAATGGGATGCCAAATCATGGACTTAGGATATGACATGTTGTAGGTTGGTTGACACAGTGTATTCAAATCATCCAACTGCTGAGTCGTATTTCACGTCATCATATGGTATACCCCGCAGTTCCGTTATAATATTAATGAATTGTTGTCAAGTTATTTTATTTTCAAAAATAAACTGTCTTGTAGTGGCATGCACTTTTCTGTGTTTCATCATAGTCAGTGAATGTAAAAAAGTCTTTGAATAACTTAGACAGTCCTCTTCCATAACCTTCCATTTAAAAATTGAATATTAAGATAATATCAGACTAGATGACTGCTGGTTAGTGAGAGTTTTACATTTTATTTATCTTTGTTTTATTATTTGCAGCATATAAAAAGGATGTTCATTTACTGAACAATAATTAGCCAGGCAGATATGTTGATTACAAACTGGCTATCAAAAAAAATTGTAAGTTTACTTGGATCTTGAAATATATATATATATATATATATATATACTGAGACAGATGCTTTGCTATGTCTCAAATCTATGTATGTAGAAGAATAGGGATTTCAGTTAAAATTTCTACTTCAAATTAATTTTAATTTTTTTTTAAATTTAATTTTATATTAAATGTGTTATAAATGTATGGTCGCAGATATATATGTGCACACACATGAATCACTAAAATAATTTGAATTTACTAGAAGTAATGTAAATTTTGTTTAAAAAATAATAAAAAGTAATTTTTGTAAATAAATCTTTTATCTTTTGTATAAGATTATTTTGAAACTTTGTAGAATAATGCTGTCATAATAACAAAATTTAAGAGTTAAGATTGTTCAGATAAGAGATGTAATGAAATTAATTAGCATGGAATGTAAAAATGTTCTATTCTAAGTGATTGAAATGTCCTACTTTAATTGGTTCAAAAAAACTTGGTTATTTTAAAATGTTAATCTAGAAAATTCTAGAAAAATTTGTGTGGGAGAACAATAGACTGAAAATGTACAAAAGCTCCCTAATTTCTATTGTTCTTCATTGAATCAGTAGATTCCATTAGAATCATTCTTTAGATTGTCATTTGGATATTTATTGATTCATTTTTCAACACACTAAGACTTTATTCTGTGTGATAATTCACAATTCTTACCAGTTCTTTCATCAAAATCATAGATATCTATCAACAATTCAGATCAAGTGGCTGACAGTTTAAAAGAAAAAATAAATACCAAATTTTCCTAGTGGTGTTCTTCAAAATATGTTAGGCTAGGCACCTTACCAAGACAAACTCCATGCTCTAAGTCAAACCATCTTCCAATATGACATGAAATCATAAATCTTTAGAAAGCTGATCTCCTAAAGCCAACCTACAAAGAAGACTCTCAACTGATTGCCCAGAAAAGTGCAAATACCGAATGGACAAAATTAGGTACTTCTTCAATCAAGCCAAGGGAAACTAAAGCAACAACCTTGATGGATTTAGCACTAATATGAACTTTTATATACCATAACAAGCCAGGTGTGTTATACATGTTTTCCTTTAGTATATGCACATTATTTTGTTTTTTGCTTATTAGATTTAAATGTTTTTATTTTATGCATCAATTGATATCATATATATATATATAAGCCATGTATGAATGTTTTTCTTTTTAAAGTACATCATGATTTATAATTTATTATATTTAGAAAAAAAAATCAGCTATAAAAGAAATTCTATCTTCTTTTATTGAAAATTTTGATAATTTTTAATGAAGTTTAATTATTATTGCAGAATAGTTGATTCCTCTCTCCTCCTATCTTAGATTTCCAATCTAAGTGTTTTTTTTTCTTTTAAGAAAACAAGTCTGAAGTTTAATCAGTCAGCAAAATCTTTTAAAGAAGATTGTAATAATATTAACCTTTTTTCATTTTATTTATGTGTGATTTGCATTGAGGTTTGATAAAACATTTTGCACTTGTTCAGAATATGTCTTATATAAAAATATTCATCGAATTGTGAGAGACAAATTTATATGGAGATTACTGTTATTTTATAGGCCTTTTATTTTTTTTTACTTCACTGGGGCAGCTAAGTATCTACCCAGTCATTATTATTGTATTTCCTCTGGTGGTCCAGATTGTCTACTACTCTCAATGCAGTCTACTTTCTCTGGCATGACCTGGCTTTGGTATAGTCAGCACCCCCATTTTATTTATTATTATCATCACATATTGGCAAATTTGTCGGAACCTTTGACTGACATTTCGGTCAAGCACATATTCCTTTAAACTGAGGTTATCAATTTTTGAATCGTCGACTTGCTTGTTCTTGCATGGTAAATTTAGAAAGAGCTTATCACGCTTCTCTGATATGGAATAACACTTTTTATTTTATTTATAATTATTAGGTGGTTTAGATATTGCCACACACACTTGGGTCTTTATTGTTTATGTTAAACAATTCAAAACAAAACAACACTCTCCATATAGTAGTGCCATCTTGTGCTAACAAGAGCAATCAATGGATGCCAGAAGGCTTTTGCATAAAATCCCTATCTAGTGCCTACTCATCCAATATCCCCAGACTAGTTTCTGGCTTGTGGCCTTCATCAGTGAGGAGCCTTGGATCTGAGAGCACTGCACCTAGATCTTAGGATCTAATGCAACCCTCCAGCACCCACCTTTTAACTCTATTTAACTACAAAACTATGAGAATGAAATTGAAAACACTATTAATATTTTCAATCCAAGCTCAATAGCTTATATAGTCATATGGGTCTGAACTCAATTCAGTACCCATACATTTTGGTGTCTTTGGCTCTTTAACAACCATAGCCACCACTATCCTATTAGGCAGGATTGGTGTTAAACCACTAAACATCACATGATCACTATCTCATACTAGCACAATAATTGTTATTAAACAATTCAAAACAAAACAACACTCTCCATATAGTAGTGCCATCTTGTGCTAACAAGAGCAATCAATGGATGCCAGAAGGCTTTTGCATAAAATCCCTATCTAGTGCCTACTCATCCAATATCCCCAGACTAGTTTCTGGCTTGTGGCCTTCATCAGTGAGGAGCCTTGGATCTGAGAGCACTGCACCTAGATCTTAGGATCTAATGCAACCCTCCAGCACCCACCTTTTAACTCTATTTAACTACAAAACTATGAGAATGAAATTGAAAACACTATTAATATTTTCAATCCAAGCTCAATAGCTTATATAGTCATATGGGTCTGAACTCAATTCAGTACCCATACATTTTGGTGTCTTTGGCTCTTTAACAACCATAGCCACCACTATCCTATTAGGCAGGATTGGTGTTAAACCACTAAACATCACATGATCACTATCTCATACTAGCACAATAATTGTTATTAAACAATTCAAAACAAAACAACACTCTCCATATAGTAGTGCCATCTTGTGCTAACAAGAGCAATCAATGGATGCCAGAAGGCTTGTGCATAAAATCCCTATCTAGTGCCTACTCATCCAATACCCAGACTAGTTTCTGGCTTGTGGCCTTCATCAGTGAGGAGCCTTGGATCTGAGAGCACTGCACCTAGATCTTAGGATCTAATGCAACCCTCCAGCACCCACCTTTTAACTCTATTTAACTACAAAACTATGAGAATGAAATTGAAAACACTATTAATATTTTCAATCCAAGCTCAATAGCTTATATAGTCATATGGGTCTGAACTCAATTCAGTACCCATACATTTTGGTGTCTTTGGCTCTTTAACAACCATAGCCACCACTATCCTATTAGGCAGGATTGGTGTTAAACCACTAAACATCACATGATCACTATCTCATACTAGCACAATAATTGTTATTAAACAATTCAAAACAAAACAACACTCTCCATATAGTAGTGCCATCTTGTGCTAACAAGAGCAATCAATGGATGCCAGAAGGCTTTTGCATAAAATCCCTATCTAGTGCCTACTCATCCAATATCCCCAGACTAGTTTCTGGCTTGTGGCCTTCATCAGTGTGGAGCCTTGGATCTGAGAGCACTGCACCTAGATCTTAGGATCTAATGCAACCCTCCAGCACCCACCTTTTAACTCTATTTAACTACAAAACTATGAGAATGAAATTGAAAACACTATTAATATTTTCAATCCAAGCTCAATAGCTTATATAGTCATATGGGTCTGAACTCAATTCAGTACCCATACATTTTGGTGTCTTTGGCTCTACTATATGGAGAGTGTTGTTTTGTTTTGAATTGTTTAATAACAATTATTGTGCTAGTATGAGATAGTGATCATGTGATGTTTAGTGGTTTAACACCAATCCTGCCTAATAGGATAGTGGTGGCTATGGTTGTTAAAGAGCCAAAGACACCAAAATGTATGGGTACTGAATTGAGTTCAGACCCATATGACTATATAAGCTATTGAGCTTGGATTGAAAATATTAATAGTGTTTTCAATTTCATTCTCATAGTTTTGTAGTTAAATAGAGTTAAAAGGTGGGTGCTGGAGGGTTGCATTAGATCCTAAGATCTAGGTGCAGTGCTCTCAGATCCAAGGCTCCTCACTGATGAAGGCCACAAGCCAGAAACTAGTCTGGGGATATTGGATGAGTAGGCACTAGATAGGGATTTTATGCATAAGCCTTCTGGCATCCATTGATTGCTCTTGTTAGCACAAGATGGCACTACTATATGGAGAGTGTTGTTTTGTTTTGAATTGTTTAATAACAATTATTGTGCTAGTATGAGATAGTGATCATGTGATGTTTAGTGGTTTAACACCAATCCTGCCTAATGGATAGTGGTGGCTATGGTTGTTAAAGAGCCAAAGACACCAAAATGTATGGGTACTGAATTGAGTTCAGACCCATATGACTATATAAGCTATTGAGCTTGGATTGAAAATATTAATAGTGTTTTCAATTTCATTCTCATAGTTTTGTAGTTAAATAGAGTTAAAAGGTGGGTGCTGGAGGGTTGCATTAGATCCTAAGATCTAGGTGCAGTGCTCTCAGATCCAAGGCTCCTCACTGATGAAGGCCACAAGCCAGAAACTAGTCTGGGGATATTGGATGAGTAGGCACTAGATAGGGATTTTATGCAAAAGCCTTCTGGCATCCATTGATTGCTCTTGTTAGCACAAGATAGCACTACTATATGGAGAGTGTTGTTTTGTTTTGAATTGTTTAATAACAATTATTGTGCTAGTATGAGATAGTGATCATGTGATGTTTAGTGGTTTAACACCAATCCTGCCTAATAGGATAGTGGTGGCTATGGTTGTTAAAGAGCCAAAGACACCAAAATGTATGGGTACTGAATTGAGTTCAGACCCATATGACTATATAAGCTATTGAGCTTGGATTGAAAATATTAATAGTGTTTTCAATTTCATTCTCATAGTTTTGTAGTTAAATAGAGTTAAAAGGTGGGTGCTGGAGGGTTGCATTAGATCCTAAGATCTAGGTGCAGTGCTCTCAGATCCAAGGCTCCTCACTGATGAAGGCCACAAGCCAGAAACTAGTCTGGGGATATTGGATGAGTAGGCACTAGATAGGGATTTTATGCACAAGCCTTCTGGCATCCATTGATTGCTCTTGTTAGCACAAGATGGCACTACTATATGGAGAGTGTTGTTTTGTTTTGAATTGTTTAATAACAATTATTGTGCTAGTATGAGATAGTGATCATGTGATGTTTAGTGGTTTAACACCAATCCTGCCTAATAGGATAGTGGTGGCTATGGTTGTTAAAGAGCCAAAGACACCAAAATGTATGGGTACTGAATTGAGTTCAGACCCATATGACTATATAAGCTATTGAGCTTGGATTGAAAATATTAATAGTGTTTTCAATTTCATTCTCATAGTTTTGTAGTTAAATAGAGTTAAAAGGTGGGTGCTGGAGGGTTGCATTAGATCCTAAGATCTAGGTGCAGTGCTCTCAGATCCAAGGCTCCTCACTGATGAAGGCCACAAGCCAGAAACTAGTCTGGGGATATTGGATGAGTAGGCACTAGATAGGGATTTTATGCAAAAGCCTTCTGGCATCCATTGATTGCTCTTGTTAGCACAAGATGGCACTACTATATGGAGAGTGTTGTTTTGTTTTGAATTGTTTAATAACAATTATTGTGCTAGTATGAGATAGTGATCATGATTGTTTATGTATATATATATATAAGCATCCAAGGAGATAAATTGAATATTTCCATATTAAAAGTCATTAACACATATAGATTATATATCCTATTTTTTTAAAATGCTGTTGAAAGATTATTTTAGTCTTATTGAAGTAATTTTATTGGGGGAATCAATTTAACTGTCAATAATAAACTACTCTTAAGATATTCATAGATGCAATACTAATGAATCTTATGATTTCTTTATTTTCTTTTAATGGTAATAAACTATTATATTTATTAAATTAATTTGGCTGGTGTTTGTTTACTGTGTCTGTCTATCACTTGTTTAAATTTAATAATTGCGAGTCTCATATTCTGAACTGAGCAAGTATCAGGGGCAGGTAATTTATTTTATGTCAGGATGCTCATCATCTTTAGTGAATATTTGGTCACTTAAAATAAATTTTTTATGCTCTTAGTAGACTAGTGGTATCTTCAAGTGACTGATATTCTTAATTCCAGTGTGCATCCTACAATATATTAAGCTCAATCAGTTTTTAAATTTTATTATTGATCAAATTATTCTCATTTCTGATAGTTTGCAGTTAATACTTATATGTTGCTGAAGACCATCAAAGAAAATAATTCTGATATATTCTGCAAACTAAATTAATTTCAACCAGCATAGAACATCATTAAAGTCCTAAATGTTGGCGTTTCTACTTAGAAATAACGCAGTGTTCACTTAATGATTGTATAAATTCTATCATAGCATAGATTTTTTTTTTTCATATGTCATAGCATCGGCCGGGATGCGAACCCACACCCGTCTGCAACCAACTACTTGTTTGCAAGGCGGGTGCAATGACCTCTCGGCTAACAATGCTTGACAAATCATAGCATAGATTACAAGACAAATTTCTCAAAAATTAGAAGTCTGTATTTGAAAATGTTAATATTCTCTTATCTTTTTACGATATAATTTAATGGCTGAAAAATATCCACAAATGTTGTCAAGCAACCATGATTGATGCAATAAAAAATATATAGAATACATTTACTGTGAGAAAGCTACAAATGCTCTTAGGCAGTTGGGTGCTTTTGTTGTAATTTGTATTTCCTTACACAGTGGCATTAATTGCTGCTTGTTATGAGAAAAAATATGAATGAGAATCTATAGAAATATCCTACAGCAGACAATATCTTATTTTCCAAAAACTAAGGCCTATATGATGAAAGATGTATTGGAACTAGTGAAACAACTTTTATTGAGATAGAAAAAGAAAAGGAAATGTGTTGAACTGACTGGAATGATTTGCTACTCTAGAGTGAAATAAATTAATGACTCAAAAGAAATGTGTGTGTTTTTTTTTTACATTTGTATAAAAAGATTTCAGGAGAAGGGGATGTTTAAATTCTTGGGTAAAAAAAATTCTGGTCATATGGTAAAAAGATTTTACAGTGTATCAGATATACTATGAATGGGCAATTGGTGTGAAATAAAGTCAAAATAAATTATCTTCTTTTTAGCAGTTAGAAAGGTTTTTACTTCAGCTTTTCAAGTAAATGAAAAGCGTTGTTAGCCGAGAGGTCAGCGCAGCTGACTTGCAAGCAAGCAGTTGGTTGCAGAGGGTTGTTGTGGGTTCGCCTCCCGGCCAATGCTATGACATATGGAAAAAAAAAAGTAAATGAAAATAGTTAAAAGCTTTATTTTAATCTAGAAAGTGAAAATTATTAAGATGAGAATCTGCAGATTTCCTCCAAGACAAGAAATGTTTTTGTTATTGCTCACATTATGTGTGATGCGACAATGTAGCTTAAACAACAGCAGAGAAATTCAAAATTTGCTAATTAGAATATATATAACCAAGTTATGATAAGAAGATGAATATTTGTAGGATGCAAATCTGTTCTGGATTGCAAGCATAGGAATGCTCTCAATACTAATTTTGTTGCTTTTAACTGAGAAAGAATATTGTTTTGTGTATATGTTAAGTTCTCTGACCAAAATTCAGGTTGAAGATACTATGAATAAATAATACCTCATCATATAGTTTGTCATTCTTTTTATATGATTTATTTTAGCATTTGATATTGGAGTTACATAATAAAATAAATAAAAGAACTCTAGGAATGAGTTTTTCCAGAGTTCTTATCACATTTATATGCGATTATATGTGAAAAAATAAAATTGAAGCAACAGAAATCAATACTTCGAGAAATATATATTACTTTAATATAATTGAATATTTTAATATTCATTAAGTTATGTAGTATATATGCATTATTTTTTAAATTTATGTATTTATGAAGATAGAAATTTGAAAATTCAATGCTAATGCGTTTGTTCATAAGTTTTAATAAAAATTAAATATGTTATGTTTAATTACAGTGTTTAATAGTTTTTTAATGTTTGAATTTTTTGTTCTTTATCTTGTCTCACTTTATTTTATTATTATTATTTTTTGAATAATCATTTTGATGTAAATATAAAACATGAATAACTTTATTTTCCTAATCATTTATCTGTTAAATTAGTAAAACGTTTTACTTTTTTTTTTTTCATTTTTAAATTAGTAATTTGAAGAATGTAACCTGTGTCAAAAAGATCCCAGCTCGACCATATTAAAAAGTCTAGTTTGAACACAATGTTCAAAAGAGATAAGGCATGTTATATTGACAAATAAATCATGTATAAAAGATAATTTTAATTACAGTAATCATTGATTTTATTTTTAAAAGAGTAATTAACTATTGGAAATGCATTACATGATCATCATCAATCAATAATTGGCACTTTTTTCTAAGCTATTATGCTTTTGCTATATGATAGGTACCCAAAAATAATCAGAATCATTCCCTGTAGGGCACGAGCATTGTAGTACATAATTCTGTTGCTAGATGCCTCTTGCAGCCTCCCCCCCCCAACAATCTGATAACCATTGTCATCAAGGAAAGTTCTCTTGTGGTGCAGTAAATGTTTTTGCTAAGTGTGTCTCACTTGCAGAAAATCCGGAAGAATTTGAAAAATTTGTTTTCCGTTAGGGAAAACAGTAGAAGAAACATACGATGTATGAAACAGCTTATAAGAAATCTGCTATTTGGAAAACATTTATTTACGAGTGGCTTAATTGAAGTGTCAAATTCAGTAAGTCCCAAAAAAGTATGGCAAGTGAAGTCCAATGGCAAGAAATGATATCACTCGGAATTTATTCATAACAATCAGATATTTTACCTAAAAGTGCTGAAAAGTTTGTGTAATTTGGTAAAATGAAAACATTCTGATTTTTGACAGTGAGGAGTGCAAGTTTCTTCGTGACAATGTGCCAGCATACAAAGCCTTGAATGTGGTACAATTTTTAATTAAAAACAGCATGATTAGCTTATCCATCTACCATATTTATCTGATCTTGTTCTGTGCAACTTCTTTTTACTCTTCTGAATGAAAAAATGCCTCAAAAGAAAAAGATTTGCAGATTTAGAAGTGGTGAAGAAAAAAAACAATGAAGACATTAAAAGGCATCACTTTGCAAGAGTTTCTGGGCTATTTTGAAAAATGAAAAACTTGTTTAGATTCTTACACTGCCTTAAATAGACAATACATTGAAGGGATTCTTTCCAATATGAGTACTGAATGTCTTTAGAAAAATTTAATTTATTTAAATATTCCAAATACATTTAACTGTTAGTAATAGCACATCAAACAGGTTAGTATATGCACAACATTTTGAGAGGTATTATTTAAATAAAGTTAATTTTTTCTAAAGACATTTAATACTCATATTAGATTATGGAAATAGTCCAATATGAAAATACAACTAAAACATCATCATTACAAACCTTCAGGAAAACATTGAAGAGATTCAATTTATAACACCTAAAAATAAATACACAATTTTTTATTACAAAATTCTGGTATTTCTTTTTAAAAATAAAAATTTATAGATATTATTATTATTTTTAGATTTTTTTCTCACATTCTTTTATCATTCGCATATACTTTCTACTTATCTTTCAAAATTTCTTTCTTTAAGTATATGTCCAATCCTACTTGTCTTCCATGCCACAATTTTCTCAATAATTAATCTCTTCTTATTTGCTCTTATTGATGCTTCAGCATTACTAAATATTCTTCTAATTTATTCTTTCCATTCTCTTTTAAATTTCAAAAAATCCTCCAATTTTATCCTCTAGGTTTTCTAGTTAATTCTCCACTCAATATAAAGCCACACTTCAAAAAAAAAAAAAAAAAATTAACATGCCTTTTTTTAAACTTAATTTTAGTGGGCTATAAAATAACCCCCTATACTTAATATCATTACAAAAAATCAATTATATAGCACTAAGGTTTTCTATTATTTCTTAACAACTATCACATAATCTTTATTGCATTTATCTATAATCAATGCTTTAGACTTAATCATATTTATATTTATTCTAAATTTTTTATAAATTCATTTTTAATACTTATTTTCAATATATGATGCAGTGAACTTTCCAATACTCAGTGCTAATTTCATTCTCATGAATTTAGTAATTCTTTTGTTTTTGTTTTTTATCTTCTCATAATCTATTATTTGTGCAGTTGCATCTTTTTAAAAATTTTTTTTATCTTACCATCTTTTATACATATATGGTAAAAAAAAATATCATTTCATTGAGTTTATTAGTGTCATTTATGTTTTGATTTAGAATTTCTTATGTTTTATTCATATCCTATTCTTTTCAAAAGTGTGAAACAGCATATTGGTGTTTGAAGGAAAATTATTTATACAGTAAGCAGATAAAATGGATCTATCATGAAAAAGAGAAATGACACAATGAAGTATGTTAAACAATTCTGTAAAAATAGTTATATACTAATAAAAACAAGAAAACAAGATAGCTCCTACACTTATTACATCTTCTAAATTGTCTAGCATTTTAAATGAAGAAATGAGGCGTACAATTATATTTATGAAGAAGTGAAAAATTCCAGAAAATGGTAGAATTATTATTGATATAAAAAGGTGAAAAAATGGAAAACCTATTGCCAGCTATTGGAAGAATGTAGTAGAATGACATTTAAGAAAGGCCATAAAGAAGATATTAGAAATTATAGAACTATCAGTCTTCTATACAGAATTTTTACCAAAATAATTACAATTCATTTGCAACAAACTTTACATTCTAATCAATCAAAAGAACAAGCTGGATTTAAAAATGGGTTTAATCAAATGAATCACTTTAAAGTTTTAATATAAGTTATAGAAAGAGCCAATGGATATAAGTTGCCGTCGTTAAAGTATTCAATCATCAAATTGTAAACTGTCATTTGTGCAATAGTAATGATTAGATTACATTTCCAAAACTTTAGCAGTTTTACAAAATGTATTTTGTGCTTTAAAATGGGAAGCTAAGGGAGTAAAAGTAAATGAAGATTATTTAAGTCATCTGGATTTTGACGATAATGTAGTTGTGTTTGCAAATAATGCTTCGGAGCTTCAAGAAATGTTGAATTATTAGATGAAAGTAAAAAATATGACTAAAGATAAATGCTAAAAAGGCTAAAATAATGTTCAATGGATTTTTTTTCAAAACAATGAATTAGAAGAAGTTAAAAATTACAAATATTTTGATCAAATTAATAATGCAGATGAAAACATATGGAGTGCTTTTGGTAGAAATAATTTAATATTAAAAGGGAAAGCTTATATAGTTGAAAAGGAAAGTTTTTAATAATTCTGTTTTATCATTCTTTACTTATGAATTTGAGACTTGGACACTTAACAGAAGAGCAATACAAAAATTTCAGACTTTTCAACAAAGTATGAAGAGATGTATGCTACAAGTGACATGAAGATATCAAATGCAAAATACATTCATCAGAGAACAAACAGGTATATTAACATCATTAAAAGATTGAGACTGAAATGGATCTGGGTTCGTTATATTGCTAGAAGAGATGATAATAGATAGATAGACAGTTGAAGTTTTAAATTGAATCCCAAAAGATTGTAAAAGATCCAGAAAGAGACTGGATATGGGATGAATGAATGAAATGTATTGTGAAGAAGAAAGACTAGGGATTGGAGAAACTGATTTAAACTTTCTTGAGACTATCCTGCAGTGAATCAATAATTGTTGTAAATGCTGATGCTGATGATCAGAAGACATAGTTGATAAAATTAATAGTCATGACATAGTTTTCTACAAGATGTGTTGTTCTTTACCATTGCATTTGTTAAATGGCCTAAATAGAGAAAGTATTCAGTAACAATAATCACTTTTTCAATTTGGAATATCTCAAGTTTTTAGATTTTTGATGGATTTATTATTATTGCGTATTAAATATGAAGACCATTTGCATTTTTTCATGCTTCAAACGTTTGGTGGGAATATGAGATCGGAATATATTTTGCATATCATTTTCTGTAATTTTCATTTAGGTCATAGATTTTCATCGGTTGCATTGTTAACAATTCAAATTTCAATAATTGGAAAACATGTTTTTTGTTTTGTTTTTTATTTTGAATCAAGCATAGAATATAAATTCATATTATATCTTTGAAAACATCTGTTTACTATTATCATACTTCATATACATGGCAAAAAAGGCAAATGATTCCTACATGTTTCTGCTGACTTAGTGATTAACCCTGGTAATCATAATTGTCTCAAGGATCTGTATGATCATTCATTATTTGTTAATGTTATTTTGTTATGCTTAATCTATAAGTGCACTACTCTTAAACAAATTCAATGATGATTAATTTCTTTGTAAATAAATATATCAATATGGGTATTAATTACTTATTAGGCTAGAGATGATATTGTTTCACTATGTCTGGACTAATAAGAACAATCTCTAGCTAATTACATTCATTCTGTGCTTTTGAATTAACTATTTCTCTACAATTAAGTATTGTATATATATAAAATTGTTAATGAAGCTTTATTGTGTATAAAGTTTTTAAAGTTTTGAATCGTAATTCTGCTATTGAGGGCTGCTGACTGAAGATGAAAATAAAATTGAATAAGTCTTCCTAAGTAAATCATTGATGTCTAATTAGGGAGAATGAAATTCTACTTCCCTGATTTGATTATTTTAATCTGAAACTATGTTTGTTTCAATAGAGAAGCTTTTAAAATAAAATAAATTATAAACAAAAGGTGCTAGTCGACCACTAGATAAAAAAGAAAATCTTTTTTTTAAGGCCGCTTAGTAGAAGATTTAAAATAAATTTCTCCTAGATGTCTGAGAAAGGAAATTTGATTTATACTTTTTTACTGGTAAAAACAATTTTAAATATTAAGTTAAAAAAAAAAAAAGAATTAAGTCCTTCACTATATTTTTTGTAGAATATATAAAAATCAGAAAAGGTTTATTTTCACTACATTCTGTATGATTAATGTTTATATTAACACTTTCTTTCTTGGATTTTTGATTGCTTAGAAATACTGATTGATTTTACAATAAGTTAAAATAGGCTGTATGGTGAATATGACCATGTGTATCATCTGAATAAAAAAAAAAAAAAACTTGTTAGGATATTCTTTTTTATAAGTCATCTCACTATTTTTTAGATTCATTCATTTAAAGACTATCCCCCCACCCCCGTGCATTTTCAAAAACAATATAATGCATTCTAAATATTCATTTTTTCTATGAATTATTCTATATATTCTGCTTTCTGATGTTTAGTTACTAAGACCAAATGATTAAGGAAAGTTTCAAATTGGAGAAAAGAGTGTCCATACAACTTGGTTTTTCTGGACTTGTCCCGATTTTATCTCTCTTATCCAGGTGTCCTGACATATTCTTTTACGATAGTTAATTGTGCCAATTTTCTTAATCACTCATTTTTAATTTATATTTTTTATAAATTAATATTTTTTTCATTTAATATTTTATAATTAATTTTTAATTGGTTAATTAGTAATTTTTCCGAAATGGAAGAGGCTCCCTATTATTTTGGTATACTGTACTAATAACATGTGATTTCAATTTGTGATTTTGTTTTAATAGATAATATATGTATACAAATAATTATCTTTTGCTTTTATTTATATTACGAAATGAATACATTGTTAGAAATATAAATGTGAATATATGTTTTGTGATTTTTTTAATTTCATATTGAAATATACAATAATCTGCAATGATTTTATTATTATTATTTGGTCGTGTGTTCCCGTTATGTTCTGTGGAAATATGGGTATTCTAGCTAAGGAAAAAAAAAATATTACCCCATCCCCTCTTTTAGTCCCAATAGCATCATACTTGCTTTTTGCTCTCTTTTGCTTCTTGATAAAAAAAAAAAACAGTTTTTATCCAACAATTCTTTTTAGCTTTCCAGTATTGTCATGGGAAATATTTGATCAATTATCCCCATAGAAATTCTTATAGGAGTATCAAGAGTATAAATTTAATCATTATTAATTTGATTAGAAGGTGTCTTTTATATTATTGAAATATTTTTTTGAAATTGTATGTAATAAATATATATTTATAAACTTGAAAGTCTTCATAACAAAGTGGTTATCATGTTTGTCTGCTATGCTCATTATCTGAAGTTTGAATTTAGATGGAGTAAAACTTGAATATTATATCAGATTTTAATCAGTCTTAGATTTTTTCCTATCAGGTTGCCAGCTCATACTAAATTTAGTTAGTCATCTAATATTAGTTTTCAAACGAGTATCTGGTTATTATTAGCTAGAACAAAAACAGCATTAGAAAATTGTTAAAATTTTCATATCCCATATATGGAAGTCTACAATGCTTTTAGACGAATTACACTTTGCACTAGGAAATTTAAGGATTTTTTTTTATCTATTTGTAAACTAAATACTATAATTACTGAATTTTCAATATTTCAGTTTTTTTAACTATGAAAGAGTTTATATTAGACACTTGCTTCGAAATCTCGAAGAAATGGGCTACGTAATACTAGCTTATTTGAATATTTGCATATATTTTACTATAGTTTTATGAAGGCTATGAATATGAGGCATGGATCCTCGAAAACATTAAGCTGATAAACTTTTATATTAATTTATATCTTCTTCTCTATTAAACAATTATAAATAAGTGTTTTTTGTCACATACTATATTGAAAATTTACATGAACTACGCTTACTATAGCTATCATTGGAAAAATGAATTATGAAATGTGGTTTGAAGTTGTGTAAAAGAAAATACCTTTTTCAGCTGCCATGATCCAGTTTCTCTGTTTAAAATTTAAAAATTTATGGAATTGTATATTTTGCCAAGCTTGAAAATTTGAAGATGTTTTTATTAAATATGTTGTTCTTTACTACAAACACATATAAAATATATTCTATACAGGTGGTAATTTAATTTAATTTTTTATAGAAACATTATTAGATATATATATATGAACAAAAACGTAAACATAAATTTCACAAGAATATGTGTAAATAATAATTATTATGCTATTAATATTTAATACTGTTAAGTTAGGAATATAATTTTATATAGAGCAAAGCCATGATATGCTTTCTATCAATATATAGTACTTCAATTATATAAATAAATAAAAAATAAAAGCTATAAAATTTCATAGATTTATTATTTTTACAATATGGCAGTAACTATTTTTTTTTGTCTTAGAACACTGCATTATCATGTTTGTTAATAATTCTTTGGTTGCATTGAAAGCACATAAATTTTTTTCTTTGCTTTTTTTTATTTATCTGAAAGTTTGATATAGTACTATATTTTATGTAATGAAATGTTTTCTAAGTGTAAATCTAGAAATTTTATGAAGTTTAAGTAAAGTCATGAAATATGTTTCTTAAGAGATAAAATGTAAGTTGTTGAGTAGCAAAAAAACAAACAAACTATAAAACATAAGCTTGTGGTTAAGACCTGTAGAGATCCCTACTATCGCATTTTTACATGCACATTCATGAGGTTACAGCCTTAGTAAATATTAATTAGAAAGTTTAATGTTTGAAGAATTTACCCAAGAATCTGAAATGGATAACAGCGAGTAGAAATTACAATGTAGATTCTATAATCAATATGGATTTTAAAACATCAAAACAAGTGAGACCAGTCTACTGATAATGAGACTATTATTACTTTCTATAGGAAAAAAAATACTGAAGAAAAACAATATTGTCTAGAGCATGTTTAATTATAATGAAATTTACTGTTCATTTTATTAAAAAAAAAAATAAAGTTATGGTACAGTAAGTTTTTATTATTTTTATTTTTGAGTAAATGTAGATGAACACACATGCTTAATAAATATATAAATGTAAATGTGCTTTCCCCTTTTACTATTAATAATTATATTATTTTTTAAAATTTGATTTGTATTATAATCTTAATTTATATGTGGATATTACACACATTAAAAAAACAGTTGTATTCTTTATATATGAATGTTTTGAAATGTATTGTATCCCTAAAGTGCAGTAAACAATACAACATTGTAAAATTAGACAATCTTTCTTGAGTCATAGTCTTAATTTTTTCTATTAATTTTAATATAGAAAAACTACACTCTACAGAAATAGCAATCAGCAGTGTCACTAAAATTCTTAAGCTCAATACAAATTTGGAAAGGAGTGTTTAATTTTAAGTATTACATTTAAACATTGCAATGGATTTAACAAAATGAATTATTACAGAAACTACCACAAAATATTTTCATTTCATTAAACAATTCATTTCATTTATGCCTCGATGTTCTTCATTTTTTTAATATAATGTCTAAATTTAAGTGGCATAATTATCAATTCTTCTTTTAGTATTGGTATATTATATAAAAATCCAAATATACCAGAATACTGCCCATTTCATGTGAATCTCATTTTAATTGGAACTATTTTTTGTTTCACTGTAGCTAAATAAATAATCTTGGGGAAAAATAATTTTGTGATTGTTTGAATAATCTTTTCCTAGATGTATTCATTACATTCAAATATCAGCCTTTCAAGCTAATTGTGCACGCGCTTTGCAAGTGTTAATAATAAATGAATACTTTCCTTTCCAATACAAGATATAGTATTTATGCAGGAATAAAATGAATCCACTTATTCCTACAACTCAAATGCTTATATATGAGCAAATCTGAAGTAGATAAAAGGCCATTTATTTCACTTGTAATTTTTTTGGATTAGTAAAACCATTTTTATTTTTTTATGGAACTTTTTGAATTATTTTAGTATGAAATAGTTAAATTAAAATCAGTTTCAGTTTTTTATAAACTTTTGCTGATATTATTGATAATAAACAACTATAACAGTTAACTGTGGACAAAACAAAATCAAAACTTATTTCGTTTTCAACCCATATGTACGATTCACTCTTAATTTGAGAATCTTTTGCTGTTTCATTTAGTTCTTCTAATGCATTTTGTATTTTAATCAAGTAATGTGTCAACAGAATTCAATTATCATTACCATTGTGTTTTCCTGAAGGTTTGTGCTGATGGTGTTTTACTTGTATTTTTATATTAGACTATTTCTATCATCAATATGAGTATTGAATGTCATTAGAAAAATTTAACTTTATTTAAATATTCCAAATACATTCAACTGTACAGTCCAATATAAAAATACAAGTCATTACCATTGTGTTTCTGAAAATGGTTTCAAAGTCAAATTTTTGTGGGTTTTTTTTAATAACATATTCCATTTTTGGGAAGATTAAAAAAAAATTGTGTGCAATCTTTGAATTATACCAAAATACAACATTGTTACTGGAACATTTAAGATCATACCTCCTAATAATAAAGTGAACATATGTGTGGTACAAGATTCAAGAAGGCTTCTGGTTTGTATCTATTAGTTTTACTATCACAGAACTGTCATCAGTAATCTTTCAAAACAATATTAAATTTAAGTTATTTGTTCAAAAGTTACTTAAATCATAGCCTGTAGTTTTTACAATAGATTTTAATCTAATGGATTATTCATTAATTTTAACTATCTTCTTTGAACAATTCTATAATTTTGATAATGAAGATAATTTATACAACATAGCTTTTATTTTTAGTGGGGTCCATCTGAACTAAATAATAATTGCTTTTTTTTTTTTGCAGTATATTTTTCTTTCTTTTCTTATTTTATCTCATTAAATTTATAATCTCATTTTATATTTTCCATTCAAGATAGTGATTATTTGATTCTTTACTATTCTTAGATGTACATCCATTCTTGTATCAAATTTAGAAATCACTTCTACTAAACATAAAACTTTCCATTGATTTCAGTAAATATTTTGTTATTATTCCCATGAAAAGCATCATGATATCTTGCTGAATATTGCACACATAATATTATTCTTTTATACTATCTTGCCAATATTCTATATCAGCATTTGTCAGTCAGTCTTTCAATTGTTTGATATTTATTCAACCTTTTTTTTTCCAATTTTAAAAATTACATTTGCTATTTTTGTGTGCATGTGACTTTCATATTCATTTAATCTCATGCTTAAATGTTTCTTTTGTAGGTTAATCTTGAGCTTGATGATGTTGATTGAAACTTGTAACTATAATAAGAAAACACATTGTTTTTAGCTTTAGAATATATAATTCAATTTTTGTTTTCCATTAGAAAGTGTTAATGTATAAAATATTCTTCTAATGGAAACTTAGTCATGAATTTGTTTATGATTTCTTTTTTATTAAATATATTCCGATAGAATCAGACCCTGGCTATTTTTCAGCATCATTATCTAAGATAAACAAATCTTCAGAAATTTTATTAGATGCTGTATAATTTTTTTTCATTTGCTTCATGTTCTTCAGAATATAATTATCTTTTTTTTTCTCCATGATCTTCATATTGCTCTTGTTTTTGTTTTCTCTCTCTCAAATATGTGTGTTTTTTTTAATTATTTGTTACTGAATCTTTTTTAAACTCAGAACTTGCTGTGATAACAGAACTATGTTGGAAAATTTTCAATCATAATCAGTAAATAAACCTGTAATTTTAATTGCATTATTACAAATTATTTCTTTTTCTTATTATCAATTTTTTAAAAATTAATAAATTATTTTTCTGAAGATTGTCAACTTTCATCTCCTCTTTCTTTCTTTTTTTTAAGTTACACTTTTATATTTTTTATTTCTATCATGACCTCAAGTTAATTTTCTAAATGATAATAAAAAAACGAAAAATATAAATGAAATAATATATTGAATATATTATGGGCTGATAAACTTTAGAATGATTGTTATCAAATTTATTGTTGATTATATGTTTAAATTAAACACCATATCTATCCATTATTTAAAGGCTGAAGTGGAAATAGACTGGACATATTGTTAGAAAAGATGATAATAGAGGAACAATTGAAATCTTAAACTGGATTCCAAGAAATTTTAAAAGACCCAGAAAGAGACCACATATGAGATGGATACATGAAATAAGAAAGTGTGCAGGGGTGATGTGGAGAAGTGAGGCTAGAGATCAGAGAAGATGGATTGAACTTGGAGAGACCTTTATCCTGCAGTAGATTGATAATGGTTAATGATAATGATTCATTGTTCATTAAAATGAAAATCAAAAGTCAATTTAATTTTTATCATGATTCCTGTTTAATTTAAAAAATATGTTTGAATATTAAAAGTAGGTTGTGATAAAATCCTTCGAGATATATCTTAAATTAGAAGTTGCAGGACCCACTTGGAAACTTCCAGGCTTACAGCCAAAGTCTGGAGAATTTTAGAGAAATCTCTAATGGAAATCAATCAAAATATAAAAAAGTGTATGCAAATTAATGGACCAAGTAGAATAAATAAACAATAAAATGTGTAGATTCCTTTTTTAAGTAAAAAGTTATGAAATCATTTGAGGTAATTTAGTTAAAATTATGAAATTTTTGTTTAGAAATAAAAAATAAAATAAAATATAAGTTAAATTGTGAACAATAACTTTAAAAAAAAAAAGAAGAAGAAAAAACATTCAGTATTTATAAATTATTTTACTTATTTTTTTTCTTTGCATAATCTTTTAGAATTTGTCTAAATTTTAAAACCTTGTAATTTCATATTCGATAAACATTATTGCAAAACTGTTTAAATACTGTTGTTGTATTGATGATATCAAATAAATTAGATATGTTTCATCTTTGAAAAAAAATCCCAATTTTATAGCACTGGGATTGTCAAAACAATTTGAAGAAGAAGAAATAAATATGGAATTTCATTTAGATATATTGTTGCAAATAGAAATTTCCAAGACATTTTTATAGAATTTTGAATTTTTGTTGACAAAATTAGCTTAATTACATCAATTTTCTCACAAATATTAGCTAGTTTGATGCTTTTAACTTGGTTTTTCCTTATGTACCGATTTGACATCTAGTAATTTCAAATCTGCTGTCCGTTTTCTTTTGATATCCTCAAGTATATCCTGAAAATTGTACAACAGTCTAAATACTTTTTCTATTAAACAAATTCTGGATCAAAGTTTTTACAATGTTTTATCTATTCTTATTCAAATCCTTCATATTGAAGGTGGTTTTTGGATCTGACAAAAGTTCATGTACAAATTAATAATCAAATATTTTTCTTTCTTTTTTTTCATAAACATTCAAGATTTAAATTATATAGGCTCAGTATTTAGGTCCTTGGAAAATTAATTTGCATCAATTTAGAATTCATCAACACATTTTTTCTATAAATCATTATCTACTGCAGAATTTTGTGATGTGGCAATATTCATAATATTTTGAATTTCATTATAAAATTGATTTGAAAGAATAAAAAATACCAGGACAATAGTGAGACTAAAATTTATAATTTTTTACTTGATTAACATATCACTTTTTTATAGCATCATCAATCTTTTCTGCTCGTTTAGTTCAACAATCTGCTTTCAATCATTCATTTCTCTTGGGCCATCTTATCCTCATATTTAGTTGGGCAGAGTGAAAAAAACTTATACCTGCCTCTTTTAACAATAGATTTCAAAATAAATAAATAGGACATTTTCTCAATTATCATTATCTTTCTAGTTAGTTCTAAAAAATGCAGTGATGTGAAATGAGGATAATGTTGATAACAGTTTCAATTTTCATTATCTCAAGGCCAGTGACCATCTACTTTTTTTTTTTAAATTGCTTTTTATAATTTATTTTTTAAAAAAATACTATTTGGAATATGAGCTTGTTTATGAATTCATTTTAATTATTTTTGTAAATATTTATTAATTTTTCACAAACTTCATATTTATAAACTCAATTGCAGAAAATAACAGTTTTCCACTTTTTTAAAATAAACTTGTATTTATTTACTAAATCATTATATATAAAATAATAATCAAAAACCCATCATTTGGATTATTTATTTATAATCTTTATCAAAAGTAATAATACTATCTATCTAAAAATTATAAAACATATCTATATTGTACCAGATATCCACATGTGTTAAGAACATTGATCACTTCAGGGTGCCACTAGGCTACTTGATGAGTCTAGAAAATGTATTTGGGGTGATCGAATCTTCACTAATGATGATGAGCAGACCTAATCGTAAAATAAATTACTTGCCCCTGACACTAGCTCAGCTCAGACTATCAAACAATTGATAGACAGACACAGTAAACAAACATCAGTCAAATTAATTTAATAAATATAATAATAATGTTTATTACCACTAAAAGAAAATAAAGAAGTCATAAAGTTAATTAATATTGCATCTATGGATGTCTTAAGTGAGTACTTTATTATTGACAGCTTGACAGTTAAATTGATTTCCTAATTCAATTACTTCAATAAGATTAAAATAATCTTATAACAGCAGTTTTTATAAAATAGGATATATAATCTATGTGTGAATGACTTAATAAAAAAGAAAGAAAATATTCAATTTATCTCCTTGGATGCTTTGTATATATGCACCAACAATAAAGACATGTATGCAGCAATATCTAAACCACATAATAATTATAGATAAAATAAGAAAAGCTATTCAATATAAGAAAGGCACGGTGAGCTCTTTCTAAGTTTACCATGCAAAAAATAAGTGAGTCAAAGATTCAATGATTGGTAACCCTGGTTTAAAAGAATATGAGCTTGTCTGAAATGTCATGGTCAGTGACTGAAGAATTCTCAATACATAGCCATAATTTCAAACAAAGCAGGCATGTTAGCTATACCAAAGTTAGACCATGCCAGAATAAATAGACTGTGATGAAGACAGTAGATGATCTGGGCAATCAGATGAAATACAATATCAACCAGATAGATAATTAGCTAACCCTGGTGAATTTAAAAGACAAGCCCTATAAAATAACAGTGGGCTCTGTATGGATTTTTTTAAGTCCACATACACAAGTAGATACTTTTATATAATGCATGTCATACACAAGTGTTAAAATATTTTAAGAAATCTAAATCAAATCACACAAAATAAATTAACAAACACTATTTAAAAGAAAAAGTTATATTTTAAACATTATTATAAATCTTTTTTAAAAGATTTTAGGACTGATTAAATTTACTTCAGACTTGTTTTCTTAAAAAACACTTAGATTTTAAATATTAAAAGAGTGGAAGGGAGAGGAATCAAATTATTCTACAATAATATTACTTATTCTAAAATCAAGACTATTTAAAACTGTCAAATCCCCCAATGAAAGAAGAGAGAGAATTCTTCTATAGTTATTTTTTTAATATAAATTCTAAATTAAGACATACTTTAAAAAAACAACAAAACATTCGTACATGACATATATATATGATATCAATTAATAGATACATAAAATAAAGGAAAGTATTTAAATCTAATATCAAAAAGTAATGTGTATATATGTAAGGAAAACACATAACAGCACATGGCTTATTTTAAACTATACAAACGTTTATATTACTACTAAGTTCTTAAGTGTATCATTCTTGCTTCCTATGAATTCTTTGAAGAAGTAACTATTTTTGTCCAGTTTTGTCATATCTTATGCTGTCTGTTATTGAGAGACTTGTGTAGAATAGCTTTTTAGGTTAGCTTTCTATGGATTTGTAATTTAAGACATGTTAGAGGCTGGAATTAGGTTTAGAGCATGGAGTTCACTTTTGGTAACTACCTAGCCATACATATTCAGAAAAACACCAATAGGAATAATTGCTTGGTCCCTTTCCTAACTGCAGGCTACTCGTCATGAACTGGAGTATCAATAATTTTTGATGAAAGAACTGGAAGGAAGTGCAGCTTGTCACACAAACTGAAGATTCCCAGCATCTGGAATATGATCTTGACTAATTGAGCAAGGAAGAGTGAATCAATGAATGAATTTACTGGATGAATCTAATAGAATCTACTGAATCAATGAATGAATTAATGAAACAATATATTTTGGGGAGCTTTTATACACATTTGGTCTATTGTTCTACACAAAATTTTCTAGCTTAAAATAACCAGATTTTTAATTAATTAATTAGTAAGCCAGGTTTTTAATCACTTAAAATAGAACTTGTTTACATGCTATACTAATTACTTCCATTATATGTCTTATCTGAACAAAGCTTAACTTTTAGATTTTGTTATTACAGCAGATTAAAATTTTATTTTGAGGTTAAGCATTGTTATACAATTTTTAAAAATCTTATATAAAAAATAATAAATTTATTTTCAAACTTTACTTTTTTTGAAAGAAAAAATTATATTTTATAAAATAATAAAATTATTTTAGTGATTCATGTGTATGCACATATATACAAGTGATTTTACTTTTAAAACACATGTTTGATATAAAATTAAATTAACAAAAATTTTAAATTAATTTTTTAACTGAAACCCCCTCTTGGTTTAATACATTTTTGAAACATAGCAAAGCATCTGTTTCAATATATATATATATATACATACACACCCAAAATAACAAGTCACCTGTTAAAAAATATTCTATATGTAAGAAATATACTATATGTAAATTTTATATTGTAATTATATATTATTATTATTTGCCCCTATTATCATGTAAAATTTACAAATATATATGTAAACTTTGTACATATAAATTCAATTGCAGCTCTAATTAGTTTTATTTCAAAGTTGCATGGTCAAGAAAGTTTAATAAAAAAACTCTAATATATTGATTAATAAATTTTTTATATTGCAATATAGTAATCAAAAAAGGAAGTCATATAAGCTCTTAATTGATAAGTGTGGTATGAGAAAATATTTAAAATCTCTATCCAGAACCTTCCCATCTCCAAACCAACTGGTTTCGAGCTTATGGGCTCATGTCAGTGGAGAACTTTGAGTTGATATTTTGGATCTAGTGTCTGAATGTTGTAGCTATCCACTGACATGAAGCATAAACTCGAAACCAGTTGGTCTGGAGATCGGAAAGTTCTGGATAGAGATTTTAAATATTTTCTCATACCACACTTATCAATTAAGAACTTGTTTCAGCTATTGGTACACTCTCTGTATTATATATTGCAATATATATATGCACACACATTTAATATATAAACATAATTCAAATTTTACCTGTTTAAGAAATTAAAAGAAATTGAGCTATTATAGAGTTAATCATACTATTAAATAATTGGTAAAATAAATGTATTTTGCAAATAATTTGTAAAGTAATAACTTATATTATGAAAGGGGAGAAAGAGAAATTAGTTAATTCATTTGTTTATATTGCACAAAAAATGGCTTGGATTGTACAGTAATTTTGTGACCTTTCAGATTTTCCTACTGGATTGGGGCTTAAAGAAATAATTTTCATGTTCTTACAATAAATTGAATGCCAAATCTGAATACATTATTGAATTTATAAAGCAGAAAAATTGAGAAAGTTAGAGAATAATTTTTAAACTTTGATTATGATTTTGCTTTTTTCTAATCGTTACCATAAATAAATACACTAAAAAAACTATTTTATAATTATTTGTAAAATATTTATCTGGATGTAAATTTAAAAAAACAAGCTTTATAAAATTATATTAAATCTGGGTAAAAATATTTTGTAAAAGTCATCCTGATATAAATTAATACAGATTTACACATGTTATCAAAACATGGGATATAAATAGATCTGAGAAATTTTAGTGACCTAATCTTGACTCAAGAAAAAGCAGTGCAGATTGATTCTGTGAAGAGAGGGGGAATGCTGCTAAAGAAGTAGCTTTTAAAAAGGAAAACTTCTGGTTAAAAAATAGACTTTTAGAAAAGCTTCAGAATGATTTACCTCAGGGGTCCCCACCCCTATGCCCGCAGGCACCATGGCGCTCGCAGATCATTTTACATGTGCCCGCCACTATCCAAACACGATAAAAAATTATTATCTGATACAAATAAATTTAATTTTTAAAATTTCTTATAAATTATTGTATTATATTGTAATCAAATTGTAGGGCATACTATAGTTTTACAGCGTAAAAATATAAACGTTAATTATATGTTAAAATTTTATTTTTGAAATAAATATTTTTTTGTACATTATATGTATTATTAACAATATCCAACTATAAATTTACATTGAAAAAATAAATGGTGCCCACCATCTGGTTGAAAAAAATAAATGGTGCCCGCCACCTGGCCGGTATTATAGAATGTGCTCTTAAGTGCTAAAAGGTTGGGGACCCCTGATTTACCTTGTTAACTGTTTAAACAAGTATTCTTCAATACTTCATCCACCTCAGCAAGTATAATTATATCTGCTAGCAAAAGACTACGTACCATGACTGGTTAAAATAGAAGGTATGCTAGCAAAAAGATTTGGAATTATGTAATTATATCTAGAGGCAGATGTTGAAATTGCATAGAATGGAATGTGGCCTGCTTTAAAGAAGGAAACTATGTCATAAGGAAGTAAGTTCATTCTGCTTTATGATCTACTATATATCTATCTCTAATGGAACTCATCTGCATTGTCTACCATAACCAATATCCTAAAAGGATAATCACAATCAGGGCTGCATTAATTAAGGCTATTTTTAAAGATGCGTGCATTTATAATAGCACACTCTCTGTAAAAGCCATTGCTTTAAAATATTTTTATTATCTGCTAAGATTGTTCTTTATATTTAACTAGAAGGCCTTATATGATATTTATGTTTCTTTGAATCAATATTATTATTATTATTATTATTATTATTATTATTTACTTCTTTTATCATCATCAACCATTATCAATCTACTGCAGGATGAAAGTCTCTCCAAGTTCAATCCATCTTCTCTGATCTTTAGCTTCTCTTCTCCACAGCACCCCTGCACCCTTTTTTATTTCATCCATCCATCTCACATGTGGTCTCTTTCTAGGTCTTTTACAATCTCGTGAAATCCCATTTAAGATTTCAATTGTCCATCTATTATCATCTCTTCTAGCAATATGTCCAGTCCAACTTCACTTCAGTCTTTTAATTTTTTCAATGAGGTCAGTAACACATGTTTGTTCTCTTACCCATATATTGCATATATTGCATCTCTCCATACTTCTTTGAGTGGTCTGAAGTCTCTGTATTGTTCTTCTATTAAGTGTCCAAGTCTCAGATACATAAGTAAAAACTGGTAAAACACATTTATTAAAAACCTTCCTTTTCAAACACATATGCATATTTCCTTTTAGTATCAAGTTATTTCTACCAAAAGCACTCCAACCAAGTTTAATTCTATGATTAATTTCATTCATTATGTTTCCATCTGTATTAATAATCTGACCAAGGTATTTGTAACTGTTAACTTCTTCTAACTCATCATAATCAATCTTTATTTTGGTATTTTGAGAAAATCCATTAAACATTACTTTACTCTTTTTAACATTTATCTTTAGTTCTACTTTCCTACTTTCATCTGATAACTTCTGCAACATTTCCTGCAGCTCTAAAGCATTATTTGCAAAAACAACTATATCATTTGCAAAATCTAAATGACTTATATAATCTCCATTTACTTTCACTCCTTTAGCTTCCCATTTTAATCCACAAAATACTTTTTGCATCACTGCTATAAAAAGTTTTGGAGATATGGAGTCACCCTGTCGTACACCCTTCTCAATGTTGACTTTCTTAGTATTATTATATAATCTAATTGTTGCTGTTGCATTTTTATAAATATTCTTTAAAATATGACAATATTCTGGATCTATACCTTAATGATACAATGCTTTAATCACTGAAGAAATGTTTATAGAATCAAATGTCTTTTCATAATCTACAAATCCAAAACATAATGGCAACTCATATTCATTTGTCATTTCTATAACTTCTCTCAATACCTGAATATGATCTACTATACTAAAACCACTTTTAAATCCAGCTTGTTCTCTTGGCTGGTGGAAATCCAATGTTCTCTGTAGACGAGTTGTAATTATCTTGGTAAAAATTTTGTATAAAACTGATAAAATGCTGATAGGTTTGTAATTTCTAATATCTTCTTTATCACCTTCTTTAAATGTTAATATTAATACTGCATTATTTTAATCATCTGGTACATCTTTATCATTTAGACTTTTGATATATAACTTTGCTAAAAAAAATTATATTTCTTCACCTGCTTTTTTTTAATATATCAATTATAATTCCATCATTACCTGGAGCCTTTTCTTTCTTTATACATTTAATTGCATGTCTCACTTCCTCATTTAAAATTCTGGCAATTCAGAAGACGTAATAGATATAGGAGGTACTCGTTCTTTATTACTATATAATTCTTGATAAATGTCTTCTACCCATTTCATGAAATCATCTCTCTTTTTAGTAATAATTCCATCTTTTTTCTTATTGCATGAAAGCAAAAAATAGATTACAATTAATAGTATGATAATTAATTTTCCATTTTTAATTTAAGTAAACTTAATGGTTTTACAGATATTAAAAGTTAATTTACAAATAGTAAGACAAGCATTAAATGTCAAATTCACAGTTTAATTAAAGGAAAGATTGTGGAAATTAAATTTACTTTGAACATTCAGTGAGATTGATATAATAGCCATAGCTTTAGATTTCTAAGAGCTCTTTGCAGTGATATTAGGAATTTTACCTTTGGCTCATTGATGGAAGCATGTCTGTTGATAGCGTTTCTGGATGGTGGGTAAAGCAGTGGTAATTATTTGTAGGTTATGCAACATATCTTTCAGAGTGGAAATGTCAGCGTGGCAGGTTCATTATGGGAAAATTCTTCCATCTATACAGCACCTGGATATTTTCAGAAAGCAGGATGGAGACACAGATCACCATTCTCCAGTCTTGGAGAGCAGCAACTCCTACCTCTCCTACTCAGACATATTAAAAATTAAACTGGTGTGAACTCTGTTGGCAAAAGCTTACAGAATTTAGCATTGTATGCTTTACATAGAAAAAGATGGCCTATATATAGCAGCCTTCCATTATGTTATACATTTTAATAACAAATTTACCCTCTAGCATATTAAGATTAAAAGTTGGTTAAGTGATTTGATAAATATCTATTATCTTAATAACTTTTAACATCCTAAGCTAGATTTGAATCACATGATATTTTTTACAAATTATTTTAGAAACCAATTTTTTAAAAATATAACAAATGACAAACAAAATATATCTAATGTATATATATATATTTATTTTAAGTAATAAACTTTATTAAACAAACTTTAAATATGTACATGAAATATCTACAAATTAGTTTTGATTCACCTTATGCCATTACACTAATTTACCGATCTTGTCCCCCCAAAGCACCACATTGCAAATCTATAATACTCTCATTGTTGAAATGTTAATATTGTTTTCCTGTTAAATCCCAGAGTTAGGCCTTACAAATCTTCTTGAAAGATCTTCTACATACTTTTACTGTCTTATTTCTCTTTGTGTGTGTCCCTTTACTCCCACATTTCGCAAACAGTCATAGCAGTCCCTCCCCATACCATTTCCATTATCTTCTTTGGCCAGTATTTCAAACACCTAGAAAAATAGTTGTCCCAATCATTGTCAAGTTTCTTCAACCAATTAAACTTTTTGTTATCAAAGATTAACGAACACCTGATTGTCCATATAGTTTTCAATGCATGCATTATCACCATTGCATTATGAAGTTTGAACTTTATTACATTTTGCTTCAGTAGTATTTTAAGATTTATCATTGGGGTGTGGAAAACTCTGTATCTTAGCTTCCCAAAATCACTGCATTCTTCTAGTAAGTGTTGAAATGTTTTACGTTTATTTTTACAAAATGAACAAGTTTCCTCTAAGCTCATTCCCAATCTTTTATTAATGTATGTTGTGGTCAGTAAAATTCCATTGATCAACTTGAATATGAATTTCATATATGTCTGTGGTGTATAGATTGAATGGAATTTAACTAGGACCCCTTTCATTGAACAATTTATCCATGAATTTTCTTGAGGTTTTACTCCCCTTCTTATGTCTTTATATCTAATTCCTTCCATATTTTGCACATTTAGGTCATCTTGTATGTCCTTATATGCAATAAACATATCTGCTAAATAAGATCTTCTCTCCATACCTATTTCACTATATATTTTTATATCCCCCATTGGCGGATTGAAGCATTTATCCTTAGTAACATTTAAATATGTTCTTGCAGTAATAAAATCCACATATATCTTTGGATCAATTAAGTTAAGTCCTCCATCATTAATGGGTAACTGTAATATTGCTGTTGATAGTAATCTAGATTTCTTTCCCCAGATGAATTTTTTTGCCATCTGGTTTATACTACTGATTGTTTTATTATATAGTTTGACCCATGGACCGTAATAACAATTGTGTTCTCGTCACTTCATACAGCTTGAACGATGTGAAGTTATTAATCCTGTCTTCGATTTTTTTTATAATGAGTTAATTTAATTAACCATTCATACGGTCTTTGACATATATATCGGCAATCCAAGAAATGAATTTGGCTGAGCAATAAATTCGGATGGTATTCTTTTACCCGTTGCCAATTGCCATGCTGCTGATTTGTTAGCTTGAACTACTGAACCTGTAATTTCTTGAAACTTTTTTAGGACATTCATCACTACATTAATATTATAAACTATTTTCTACTATTATTACAATGTCATCAATAAAGGCAGTGATTCCTATTGTGACACCCAAATGCAGTATATAGATTCCATTAACCAATGTCTCTATTTCTTTAATCATTGGGTCTACATAAATTGCGAATAATAGGGCTGCCAATGGTGATCCTTGGGAATCTCTCTGGTATGAAAAACTCAGATCTGCGCATATGTGCAATTCACATATATACATGTGATTTTAATAAATTGAGTTATAAATTGAATGATAAATTGAATTAAATTACACGTTAATTTTAATAAAACTATTACTGTAATTTACACATGATACATTATTGATGTTAATGTGTACATATATATTGTAATGTTTTTCCCATTTTAGTAGATTCTGGTAGGCCTTTTTTACATACTATTAAGTGAAAGTTAATCAGGCTATGGTATAGAAAAATATCTTGTTCATATTTCCAAAAACATAGCTTTATTTCCTGATTAACTGGCCTACTAATTATTATAAGAGGGGCCCATAGTCAATAGACTTCTAACATTTTCGTATCCCATAATTTTGATGCAAGTAACTAAAAGGTCAAGATTATGATTTCCCGTAACTTTATTTTTTTAGAGAATATTATTCCCGGGGCTTAATCAACAAATATTGACAAAGGTAAATTATACACTCAAATCCTAATAAACTAACATTAATAAATTTAATAATTATTATTAATAATGCACAATGAATAGTTGATATTAGAAATAAATATTTTTATTCTAACAAATTAAAATATTAAAAACACAAATTACCAATAAGTGGGAAAGACTACATGCATGCTAATCCAGACATGAATCAATTAATTAAAACAGTTCACATTACACTTAGATTTCTCAGGCCATAAACAAAAGTCTCTTGAATAATAAAATTTAATATCTCTATCAGGATTATATTATAAGCTTATTGGAGAATGGTTTGCAAACGCTTAATTTAGTCACAATCAGGAATTGTTAATCTTAACTTACCAGTAAATTTAGCAAATTTCCATAGACTTTTGATTACCATGCATAGTTTTTCATGAGGTAGCATGAGCTTATGGCCATTGGTTTTATCTTGTTTTTTGGTCCGTCCTAAAGGCTAGTCATCTTCATGATGAACAATGTCAAAAGCTTCGGTCCACTCTAGCATGAAGAATTATTTCAGCGTAGAGTGATCCTGGATCTTTCATGATCCAAGACCAGCCAAAAGAAAAAAACAGACAAGACTTCATTTGAAGTTTTTCTGACCAAAATTTTATATTCTTGATCAGTTTTTAGACTTCTCTGCACATCTACTTTCTTTTGTTATTTTATCAGAATACCAGTTAATAATCTAGTACATTTTTTCTTAAATTCAAGTTACAAAGTCTTTTTTTTTTCAGCATAATTCTGCCATCTTTAATTAGCTTACAAAATAAAAGTTTTAATGATTGTAATCTTTTACTTCTGAATTTTTTTCTTTTTATTTGTTTGGATTAGTAATCTGCATGTCATTAATCTTTCCAATTTTAACTCTTATTTTTAATCAAAGTAATAATAATTCGAAACAAAAAAATCAACTCTCATTGTACGTTTTAAAAAAAAAATTATACTAACTAAAAAAAATTAAAATTGCGTCTTTTTAATAAGATCGCTAAATTTGCTTTTTCTTCTATCTTTTACCAAATACCAATATATTTGTACCATATATAAATAAATGGTACAATATATACATGTGACTACCTATATACTAGTATAGACATCTCTTGGGCACATTTAGAGTTTGAACCTGACAAAGAGTAGGTTATAGGATGTAACATAGGTGAAATGAATATGGCAAGGCAAATATTCTGTTTTAATATTAATTTTATTACTGTTATATTATATTTTTTGTAATTTCATTAAAAACATCCAGTAACATTTACCGTACTATCTATTTTTTTCTCAATATTATAAACGTAAAATTGCCCTTCTTAGGTTAATGCAGTGGTAGATTGTCCAATTCTGGAGCATAAGATTATTCGATCATTTCCAGTTGCAGCACTTCCAGCATTCAAACCTTTTATGAATTCCTGAGCAATAAAATCATGTGATCACTCATTTTAATATAAAATTGATTGTATATAATCAAAATATTAAAATGAAATTAACTTTTTTTTTTATCTTTTAAATGCTAATATCATTCTTATATTTTATAAAATCTGATTCTTTCATAATTATTTAATTTCAAAATTAATTTATCTTCACAAATCTATTTGTAAATATCCCGAAAAGAAGATTTATTAAGAAAATAGTCTTTCCAAAACATAGTATATACTCAGTTAAAACATATTCTAAACATATCAAGTATATTTTTAATTTAAAATATTTAAATATTGAAGGAAGTTATTTTCCCATAAATTTTATCTCATTTGCAAAAAGATATTTTAATGCATTATATATTCATATATTTGCCAATATAGAATAGTAACAAACTAATGCATAGATCTAACTTCACTAAAAGCATTCCGTAATATTTAATGTTTGTCTGAAGGTTTGTAATGATGGCATTCCATCATTAAATATTGAATGTCTTTAGGAAAATTCAAACTTTTTTAAACTTTCCAAATGCAATCAACTAATAGCATAGAGGTTAGGATCTAGTACAATATTTCAAGAAGTATTACTATCCTTTCTTAGTAACAGTATAAATCTAATTGACCGTTAGATTCATGAATATTGAATTTAATGTAGCTCAGCTAGAGTGTTACCTTAAAATTCAATATTCATGAATCTAAAGATCCAGATTCCCATTCTAATAGTGTTACTGGACAAGTCAGAAGTACTTGAAGAAAAGAGGAAAATAATAACATTTGAAACATTGTGTTATATATTAATATGTTTGCTATTAGTAACAGCAGATTGTCTCGGGAAGTTTATACAAAATTTGAATTATTCTAAAGACATTCAATATTTAATATTAGATGATATTTAATTACCATTTACAGTACCATCACTTCTTTTAATTTTAGAAATATATTAAAAAAAGAAATTAAAAGTGGTTAAGATCAATTTTAGTATGATAAAGTTCCTTTAGCAGACTGTCAAATTCTTGTAATAAAATGATAAAAATTGTTGCGAATTACTGTTTATTTTCATTCCCCCATTCCTTAATAAATACTAACAAAATTTTAAGTGCTAACATTTTCATTTTTGAATTGTTATTTCTAAGTGAATAGATTGACAGATTATATTATTTGTTTTTCAATATTATTCTTTGATAAAATAAATTTTTTGAGATCTAGACAGGATCCAATTGGTAGCAGTAGTCCATACTGGCTTAGAATTGTCCCTACATAGTACAGTATTGTATATGAATTTTCATGGCAAATATATAAATAACGTACAAGCACAGTAATGCAAAAAATGTAATAAAAAATTAACAAGTTAGACATATATTGTTGTTTGTCCAACATTATTTTGTTGCTTGCATGAGTATATCATGGTTCTATGAAGATGTACTAAAATATGTTTAATTTGACATATGATTTTATACTAAATAACAAATGAAAATAATTTCTCTTATATAGGTAAAAATACTCCACACATGTTTTATCTCTGTTTTTAGATTTTTTTTTCCTCTGTTTTTATATATTAAATTTGATAAATTTAGTATAATGTAAAATTGTTTTAAAACTTGAAAATATGTAATTAATTATTTAAATAAGCATTTATTTATATTGCGCGATGTTTATAATTGTAATACATTAAATATCAGCCTTTTACAGCTATTGTACATGCGCTTTTATGAGTGTTAAATAATAAAGGAATACTTTCACTGCCAATACAAGATATAGCATTTAAGAAAGAATAAAATGAATTCACTTATTCTTTCCGAACCCAAATGTTTATATATGGGCAAATCTTAAATACTGGCAAAGAAAGCATGAAGATAGATCATTCACTTTAAATTACAGTTTGCATTGTCTGACTGAATGACATCGATGAAATTACTTAGAATTTACCAAACGTCATATAAATAAATGCTTATTTACATATGTTTAAGTTTCAGTTAAAAGTGATATTTGGTAAATTCTAAGTAATTTCAACGACGTCATTCAGTCAGACAATGCGAACTGTAATTTAAAGTGAATGATCTATCTTCACACTTTCTTTGCCAGTACTTAAGATTTGCCCATATATAAACATTTGGGTTCAGAAAGAATAAGTGGATTCATTTTATTCTTTCTTAAATGCTATATCTTGTATTGGCAGTGAAAGTATTCATTTATTATTTAACACTCGTAAAAGCGCATGTACAATAGCTGTAAAAGGCTGATATGTAATGTAATTAATTATTATGAAATGTATAGGTTTATTTTAAAAATATATTCAAAAATGTTACATCATAATCCATTTATTTAATTTTTACAAAAGTAGAAATCCCTAGGCAGAGAGTCTGGGTTATGTGTCCCACCTACTCAATGCTTAGAGTGGTAATGAACTTGTACATGGTATATACAGAGTGTTTATTATGTTTATGCACAATTTTAAATATTAATAAAATTTAGACATAAAATGGCACTTAAAAATTTTATTTTTGAAGTTTTAATTAATTAGTTTATTTGATTATGAGATTCTTAATTGATAGATTAAAAAAAATTGCTTGTTAAGATGTGGTAAATGAAAGTTTATAACATATATAAGAAGAAGATTTAATGCTTTTATAATAAAGATAATAATAATTTCTTTATCAATTAAGATTTTCAACAGATTCCTTATAGCAGTTCAATTGAGGCTCCAAATATCAAGCACATTTTACTGCTGTATCTGATATTTAAAGTTGAAATACAATTTACAGAACTATCTCATTCTCTCTTCAGTTTCTTTTATCTCAATGTCTTTGCTTGCTTATGTTAACATAGACTATTCTTTGTGAGTCTCTCTTGTCATTGGTCATTTCTTTGTAATAATGTGATTATGTTTTGTGTGACCACATTTCCATCCTTTAATTACAGTGTCAACAATTTTGACCCCATTCGTTTCTCTTATTTTTGCATCCTGACTTTTTTATTTTTTATATTTCACTCTATCTTCATTGGGTTTTTTTCTTCTGCAGTTAGAATAACCATATTCATGTATGAATGGTTACTAATTACGTTAATGATAGAATTTTATTATATGTACATTCAAAATTATTAAGGTTTAGAAACATTTTGCATGTTTTTCATTTTTGCTAAATTATATATCTATATTTAGTTTCATAAAGTTTCGATGCAATAGACATTGATCTTAATAATTTGAGATTGTATGAATGGTGATTATATTAATTTCGTACTATTTTCTCTCATCCAATAAGTTTATAATGATTTTAGCATATATATAGCATTGTAAGTATAATGGGAATTTCTGTGTGGTGTATATATATAGAGAGATAAACTTTAAACAAGATGTAATTAGATAAACAACAATTAAAACTGGCATTTGCCAATTTTTTCGAAACAAAAAAGTCAAGCGTTGTTAGCCGAGAGGTCATCGCACCCGCCTTGCAAGCAAGTAATTGGTTGCAGACGGGTGTGGGTTCGCGTCCCGGCCGATGCTATGACATATGAAAAAAAAAAAGTCACATTACCAACTGAGCATATTTTTTTCTGACTTACCCAAGTTTAAAAGTAAGTCAGACAAAAATGTTTTTTACTACTTTGTGTGATTTTAGTTTACAATTGTTAATTTTAATTGATTGTTTATCTAATCATATCATAACTGAAGTTTATCTAAGTAAAATAGAAATTCTCATTATTCTTTCAATGTTATCATATATAAAGTCATAAAAGTCTTCTAATTAATATATATTACGATGCCTTTGACGTTTTTATTTGCTAAATTGGTACAATATTTTTATATATGACTTCATATTTCAAAGTTAAAAAAGAACATTGCAAAATATTTTTATATTAGTTTAATATTAATAAAAAAAGTCTGATAATATTTCATTTTTTGAGGGAATTTTTGTCACAGTATTTTATTATTTATTTATGAGAAAATGTGATGTTATTAGAAGTTATCAATCTCCGGCAACATCTCTTTCACACATGAGAAAATTTACTAAAAAAAAAAAAAAAATCAATAATGAAATACTCTTACTTTTGATCGATGATGGCATAAAAAAGCTTATCAAGATAATTCAGGGTGCAGCTTAATTTTTAAGCTATATATATATTTAAAAAGTTATCTTTATAAATTATTCATTAAGAAAGGTTTTAAATTAAAATTTAACTACATTTTCATTTATTCCGAGTTTCATTTTTAATAAAATTGATATCACAGTTTTATATGTTTTAACAAAATTTTAATGCAAATTAATCAAAACTGTTACTTTTTTTGAAATTGATATTTAACTTCTGTTTAATTTAGATCTTTCGTTTGCAATTAAAATGCTAAACAGCAATAAAAATTAAATAGGCACATGATTAAGCCAAGATCATAGTTACTTTTTTTTTTTCAAACTTCTGAATGCAATATATATGAAAAAAAAATAACAAGCCATATATAGTTGAAAAGGAAAGTATCCATAGGAATGAAATAAGATTCAATATAAGAAATTGATGAGATTTTAGTTTAATTATCAAAAACTGTGATGGTAAAGGTTTGAGAAAAGTATTAATGTTTTTGATTCAGGAAAATGAATGAGAAATTCCTTTTAGCTGTGTGAACCAGAGAAGGCTTCTATTGCAATAAATGCAAAAATTTTAAAATAATTATCTTAATCTCAGTTAAAATATTATTGATGATCTTCAATAGATATATTTCCAATAAATTAAACATATTTCTAACTAAAAAACTTATTATTATTATTTTTTTCTCATATGTCATAGCATCTACCGGGACGCGAACCCACACCCGTCTGCAACCAACTACTTGCTTGCAAGGCGGGTGCGATGACTTCTCGGCTAACAATGCTTGACTTATTTAAAAGGGATAGAGTGGAGTCTTGTGAATTATGGCTGAAAGGTGTATGTGCACCATGAAAAGAAGTAAAGATTAATAATTGTTTTTTGATCTTGAAAAGGCATATAATAGAGTGAATTAGTTAATTTCTTAGATATTTTTAAAAGGAATAGAAAAGGGATTCTTTATTAGGAAATATTTAAGATTATACAGCTTTTATAGAAGAGATAGATATACAGAGAGTTTAAGGCAGAAATGTTTTTGTTTAAAGGAGTTTTAAATGAATAAAGTTTTTGATAAATATGGAGTTGGTAATGAAAATAAAAGAATTGAACTCTTACCTTCAAAATTATTTCAACTTTTCCTTGCAGTATTTGCACAATAGTTGTTGATAATATTTGAAGATAATAAATACAGTCTTAAGAAAACTTTGTGTAGGATTGATATAATTTATCAAAGGTTTGGGATGAAAAGAAATACAAATAAAATTGAAGCCAATGGAAAAACCTTATGAAATGAAAATGTGAATTAACATTAGATAGAATTATAGAGCTGGTTTTAAACATTAATGAAATTAGATAATCAGTGATAAAAAAATTATAAAAAAAACTTATAATGTGCTAAACAAACTTTTAATAGATATAGGTGACTTCAGGGTCTAATGAAATTATATTTAAGAAAAGGTCTTGTTAAATGTTTTGTTTGAAATACAGGACAATAACTTGAACAATTTAAAAAAGAGATGAGAAAAAGTCAGAGGCTTTAGACATATGGATTTGGAGAACAGGAAATTTCCAATAAATTTAGCAATATGCAATTGTTGAGAAGATGAATTAGATTAGAGATTTACTTAAAGGAAAGGAAATTGTGAATGGTATACTAAGAGAACTGTGAATAATAGCAAAAGAGTGGCTGGAAAAGTAAGAAGTGGATTGTTAATTTTAAAGAAGAGCAGGGAATTATATGTATGCTTGAGTAGACAGAAAGACTAGAAAATAAGTCAGTTTAATATGAAAGACAAACATTTTGGAAGATAATTATCAATATGAAGTTTTTGTTTTTCAATTTAGAATTCTTTGAATAAATCTGATTGTGGAAATTGTTTGCATTAAAATGTATATATTTACCATGTGTTATTTGTCGGGGGGGGGGAGAAAGTTTGATATGCTTTATTATTCTATTTGAATTTTATAATAACTATTCTCTATTCTTTTAAATAATTTGATTTTTGTCAAACAAAGAATAGCATTATTAAATAATATTTCTCATCACAGCTAATGTTTAATGATATCAAATGAAAATAAGTCATCTCAGCTGTATTAATTTAAAAGATAAGTAAATAATCAATCAAAATAAAATTGATTATTTATTTATGTATTTGTGACAGCATTATGGACAAATAAATTGTATTGGATATTTGATCATTATAGTAATTAAAAAAGTTACTAAGTAATATTTTGATATGGTCAAGTTCTGCAAAATACTTAGTTTACTTCAATTGCTCTACTGATTATCAGAAAATTTATGTTAAATTCATTATTTTCAAAAAGGCTAAATTTTTTAAAAAATAGTTTTATCTTTTCTATGAAACAAAATAGACTTGTGATTACTCTTCAATTAGGTTTTTTTTATTGTGGAAGAAAAATATTTAATTAAATACTTATTTTGCAACTGTATATTTCATTTAAATTTTTTGTTTGTTTCTAGTTTTATACTATGTAATAAAAGTCTTAAATTCATTAAGCAAAAAATAAATTATAATATAATAAATATGTTATATTTATATAATATGAACTAAAAAGAAGTATAACAAAACATATCAAAGTGTACACAAATGTGTATACATAAAACTATCCACACTTCAAAAACAATTCCAAATTATTTGTAACATTAAAGGAAATTCTCATAAAATTAATGGCCTCAGATCCAAAATAATTAATTTAAGGATTCTCTTGACTTTTCATTTCATTACATTTATAAAAAGCAATCGTTACATCACTGAACAATATTTTAGAGCCAGAATCATGTTTATGAATGTAAGTCGTTAAATTAAATAATTCTAAATAGTTTTATTTTAAGGGGTATTTAGGAGAAAATAGGTTGAATATTTGTGAAAGTGGTAACTTCGCTTGATCTTAAATGAATGTAATACTGGTCATAAAATATTTTATTGTTCAGTGATGAAAAAGTTATTTTTTATGACTATAGCAAATCAAAGAGACTTTCTTCATTATTTATTTTCAGTCTGAGACCTGCAATCTTCTTAGAACGTCCTTTAATATTTATAGTAATTGGCATCGCTTTTAAACTGTAGGTAATTTTAGGAGAATATATATTTATGTTGTTTATTTAAGTTTTCACTTGGGAAGGTTTATTTGATTAATAGACACAATTGTGATCTTGAATAAAATTTTGTAAGTTTTAATCATGCTAATACTTTTATCATTATTTAATACTATTTCGATTATTTTTAATAGTATAGCATTAGGTGATGTTATATTTTATGTATAAAAAGCATAGGTATTATTTATTTCTTATACTATAATTTATAGATAAAAATCTGGCATCTGATTTAATTGATTATGAAATAATTTATTTTTGTATAATAATTGTTTGTGTATGGATATTATATGTAAATAAATATTGATTATGTATATATTTAAAACTCAAACATATATATTAGTACATTTGTATGTTAAACTCTATATAATATAGGTCATATATTACACATATTTATAATTATAAATGTATGAATTATAAAGTAAATAAATGGTACATAGTATTTATAATTCAGGTTACAAAAAGGAATTTGCTGATAACTCAAAAAAGATTTTTGATTGGTCTATGAGAATTCAAGGGGATTGAGCAGGGCAAATTCCTAATGTTTAAACATTTTATTGTTGCATCTATTATTTCAATGTGATTACTCACATAGTAAATGAACATAGATGATCAATTTATCAACATGCTTATTGACATTTGCCTGTAGGATCTAAAATTTCAAAATACTATAATCTCTGTTTCCAGTTATCTGACAGTTTTTTGCTGAAACATTGTTTGGATTTTCTGGAAGATAGGATATAAAATTATATTTTATATTTGGTCTTTTTCTATGTCTATCCTTTGGCTCTCATCTATTGAATTCCAATTATCCTCAGAACTTTACTATCTAGGTAAAAATAATGAAACAATCTTTTATCTGTCACAATTGCTGATTACATGCTGTTACCTGAAAAAATTTTCAAGCTAATAATAGGTTTGAATCACATGTTGTATGATAAATTAACACCTCAATCATAAGAACTTTAAATTAATGTACTGAAGCGGTCGGATATAAATTTGATATGAGCTTCATGAGATCCTGCCTTTAACCTAATTCAAACCCTGTCACTAACAGTGAGTATTTCCAAATGTAATGAGACTTTATACTATCTTCAATATACATTAACTTTAATTAAAACTGAGGTTATTATTTAAGTATTTATTGAGGCTAATTATCTTATGTTTAAATTTGTTAATGTTATTAATTACCTCACGATAAAATATTCCATCTTTATTGGATTATATATATGAAATAAATGAAAAGTATAAAACTTACTAAAAATGTATTTTATGGTTAACTTGCAAGAGATTTTCATGGCAAAGGCAGACTGCATTTGGTATAAAGATTATCTTAATATGTCTAAGGATAATACATTTGGATAGCTATATTTAGACAAGCTGTTGAAGTCTTTCAGAAAGGAATTAAAAGACTGCTACTCAAAATATCATCCAAACAGAATGAATAATGTACCAAAATATATTGTTTACCAGATTCCATGCAACAACCCAGGTTGCATAGCTGTTTACTATGGAAAATCTAGAGCTAATATCTCACTCAACTAGATTAGTTAGTACAAATATGTAGGCATGCTAAAAACAACATAGAATATGTCTGTTTTTTGGGACCACAAAAACCAATCTTGTCATAGCTTTGACTCATAGACAGTCAATCTTGTATGTATGGAGTGTGATAATGTTAAAAGAAAGATCAAGGAAGCATGATTTATTGTCAGCCATAGAAATGTTATAAACAAAAGAGGAAACGACATCCAATTATCTAACAGATGGAATATTTAAATGGACTAATTTAAATAAAAGTGCCTGCATGATGAACATGGAAAGTGCACTTAGTTTTAGATTATAAAGAAGAAAGAAACCACTTCATTATGTAGTCAAACAAAAATATGCAAATTTGAATTACAAATATAAATGAAAGTAAAAAAAATCATTATTATATAGGGAACATAGACAACTGACATATATTTATAATGGTGGTGAAAATATGTAAGACCATTTTAAAATTACAAGAGTGTTTAATATTTTTGGAAAACTGCCTTAAGCATAAAGTTTTCACCAATTACTGCTACATAAATCTAAACAGATTAATACAATATCATGATAAAGCAACCAAATATATGAAAATGCAAATATTAAAATATACATGTTTGCAAAAAAAAACTTTGAAAAATAATACAAGGAAGAAAAGAATAATAATATGGCATTATGACTTAATTCTAAGAATAATGAAATGCTATAATAAGTTAAATACAAATAGAAATTAGAATTTCTTGCTAATAAACAAGGTATTAGAATAAACATAAACCTATACAAATGTTTAGTAAATGTGATGAAAACCCATTTGCCAATAAGAATAAGAACTATAACGGAGTGTGATTCAAAGTATATATGACATGGAAAAATATACTCTTAAAATTATTGCTGACTTTGAAGCTAAATTCCAAGAATATCATCAACAAAGATGGCTTAAACTTTAAGATCCATTCCAGATAAACCTAATAATATGAGTTGAAATAAAAATATAATTAGCTGTAAAAGGTTTATACATGAACACAAGATCATATATTTAAAAGAGGGTAAAGGTAGGTGCTTTATAGTGATAAATACAAATAATCAAGAAATTACACTTTAAAAAATGGATTCGTATAATATAAAAGCCATGCAAGACAATTTATAACCTCCATACTACATACTACATGAGTATTGCAATAAAGCTTACAATAAAACAGATTATTTTAAAATATATCTGTCTGTTGCAATACCTTCAGGGATGTTCTCTAATATCAAACTGCACAACAAAGAGAACTACCCACTATGTTTAGTGGTGGACTTTGAAAGTGCATATTGTTATAGAACCTCAAGCACCATAGTGGAATAGTTAAAATGGTAGTTAGATTTTGGTAATTGTGCTATTAAATCATCCTTCAAACTAGTACAAACCATAGGCAGAACATATATTAAAGAAGACTAAGTTAGCATCACAAGATATCACTAAGTTATATGGCTCTGGGAATAGTGTGTACAACTTTCAAAAAATCTATTTTTATTATAAATTGGCTTAATTGGATTAACAAAGATATAACAGCAAAATTTAATGACTTCTAAGGGATGGAAAATGCATGTCCAATTGGACTGCCTACCAGTGGCATTTATACAGCTTGACATTGGTTAACATGGAGGACAAAATTATCTATAAATGATATGTTGATGACAATCTGGTATGTGCTTCCAGACAAACTATTATTCAGATGTGGAATTATTGAGAAAGGAATCAACCTTATCATACACTATTAAACAAGGAAATAACACACAACTTAAAATATTTAGACATGACAATCCAAAAAAATAAAAATAGGCTGGATTGTTAAATGGTGGTAAAACCACTTGAAATTAGATGTACTATTTATATCCAATCTAAAACACCAATGGTTCATAAATTAGCAGAATTTAATGCATTTCTTAAGAGAAAATTAACATTTTAAACATATGAAGCTGACAGAGAAACCATTATAGATGAATATATAAAAAAAAATATTTCTACGATATGTTATAGAAAAAATATTCTGACAAATATTGTCAAACAATGGGTTAGCTTATCTTATATTCTGAGATTAACAAACAAAATAAAAAAGATTTCTGAACCAACTTTCAAAGTTAGTTTCCATGCTCTTCCTAAACATAATAGGTTGATTAACAACCCAAAAGATAGATTACAAAAGAATATATGAAGATAGTATATGAAATTTCATGCAACAGCCCAGTCTGCATGACATATACTGTGGTGAATCTAGAGCTAATATCTCAACTAGATTAGCACAGCACAAATACTTATATAGGAACAAAGACTATGTAAAACTATTTTCTGTAGCTTTGACCCACAGACAGTCAATTTAGGAGGTATGGAGTTCAATGAAAGAAAAATAAAGGTCAAGGAGAGCATGAATTATTGCCAATCATAGTAGAAGAGAAAACAGCATCCAAGTATCTAACAAATAGAATATTTAAATGGATTAATTTAAATGTAAATGCATGCATAATTACCTTACAATGCAAATAAAGCAGCAATAATATTAATTTAAGATACTCTGATAAAGGTGAACTTCCCCAATAGTGCACTCACCTTTAGATAATAAAAAAGAAAGAAACCATTTTGTTATATGGATAAACAAACATATGTAAATTTGAATATTATATATGGATATATTTATGATTTAGGGATTGGTTTATATAATCATTATAAAATTCAACTCTAGTATATTGTTGTTATTATCATCATCATCTTTTTTCTTTTTAAGTTGTAATGACTATAGTATGATATGATATTTAATATTTTAGCACGCGCAGTTTTATAATTGTTTATTTAATATTTACTAATGTGTTTATGTATGTTCACATATTTCAAAATAATATAGTTATAAATATTTTAACAAAATATTTTTTTTTCTTCAATGCTTTTCCATTTTCAAATTTATATTTTGTCATTACATTACTTTTCTTTAATAACTGAGTAAATTCACTTAAAAATTCATATATTTTAAAAATAACATTTATAATTACTATTTGATATAAAGTATTAAATTTATAAATAAATTCCATGTTATGCAGAGAATTATGTTATTAAAATGTTTTAACAGTAGAATACCTTTTTAGAATTAAATCTAATTATTGTAACTTTTTAAAACACAAACATGCATATATATATATCAATAGCGGGTCCTTCATTTCCAGGGGACATTATCAAAAAAATATTCTCTAATTAAAGTATACAATTTATAATAAAGAAATATTGTAGTTTTGAATCAAAGTACTGTATTGATTAAGTATTGGAAATATTTTATATTACTAAATTACATGTGTTTTATTTTTGACTACTTAAAATTTATATGTAAACCAATTAAGACATTATTACTACATTTATTGGCTTGTTTTTAATCTATTAAAATAAATCATTTCTATTTGATATTTGTAAATAACTCTCAATCAGATATACTTAATCTATTTTATTTGTTAGATTTTTCATTATTATTATTATTATTATTATTATACTAATTAATTAAAAAAATTATTAATCATTATTTTAGATTCCTGCAATGAATTTATTTAAATACAAGATTAAATATTTTGTCTATTTTGCACTTATATATCTATATTCAATAGTCTTTTGCTATCATATAGCTAGAATCTGTCAATAATGGAAATATGATGCATTTGTGGATTTCCTATAATTCTTTTTAGAATTGTATAAATGATTTTGAGATGTAAGGATTATATAATATATGATTACTATTTTATATTTGGTCAGTATTCATGGAACCATTTGTCTTAAGATGAACTGATCACCCTAATGCTCACAGCATATTTATTTATATACTATTCATCTATATATATATATATATATTAACAGGGTGCTTTTTTAAAATTCAGTTACAAATGATTGCTAATTGTTTGACATTGTTTGGCTTCTGATTTATTATATCTTTTTCATGTACAAATGATAAACTCTTGTTGATTAGCACCAGCAGAAAATATCAGTTTCTCTGGATTATATGATTAGCCAATATTCATGGAACCATTTGTCTTAAGATGAACTGATCACCTTAATGCTCACAGTATACTTACTTATATACCATTCATATATATATATATTAACAGTGTGCCTCTTTTAAATTCAGTTACAAATGATTGCTAATTGTTTGACATTGTTTGGCTTCTGCTTTATTATATCTTTTTCATGTACAAATGATTATAAACTCTTGTTGATTAGCACTGGCAGAAAATATCAGTTTCTCTGGATTATGTGATGTATGTATTTAGCATCGTTATGCAATTTTATTACCTTCTATTGATAATCTGAAACAAAAGCTTAAAATAGTCGATGATTGAATACAAGCCAATTATGGACACCAATCTTGACATTAAAATCATTTTGTGGGATGCGTACCATCTAATCAACCCATATCCACAACTTTCCAAAAGTAGCCTCAACCTCACAAACCAAAAATTAATCACTTATTTTAAAAGATGGTGTATGGAGCCCAAGTATCTGGATTTTATCATCAAAATTAATCTCAGCACATTTCCTACAAACTGGTTCCTGTTTTACCAAACGGTCAGAGATATAATCTCCGCTAACTCCAATATCCGACCGGATCATACCAGAACATTCACAATTATTAGACTGTCCACTTTCATCCTCTATGCAATTTGGGTAGTACATTGCAAGTTGATAATGGAACAATTCTATCCAGATCCAGTACTGTTGTTCTGCAAAACAATAAAGAAGATCATGTAAAGAGATGAGCTCATTTCCTCCAAAAAATCCTTTGAGGACACTTGGACCCTATTCAACCTCCCAGCTAATAACAATAGAATGGTAGACATGCCAGGCCCCCTAAACCATTCAATAAGAACTCTCCGGACATAGCATAACCTCATTTAACTTTGTATACATCCTTTTCAATTTGCACACATAGTATTTAATAAATATATATTTTTGAAACAAGGCTTAAAATAGTCAATTTACTTATTTGAATACAATAAGCAGCCCACTTACATGAACAAATTTTTACTTACCTTAAAAAAATATCTGTTGTATATTTACAATTTTCTGGTGTAGATTTAAAGAGTAGCTCCAGCATTTATTTAAAATACAGTATATACAGAATTTATACATAACATTCTAAATATATATTGATAGTTAAAATAATAATTTAGTTTAGTGATATGAAAAAGAGGGGGAAATATTTTTTATTTGGTTAAATATGGAATTTTCTCAATAATTTTAGTGAACATAATGTTAAAAATAAAATAAAATTATCCTATCATTAAAAAAGTAGATCTGAGAAAATATAATCATTATCATAAAATGAAAAAAAAAATACATCATTTTAGTAATAGATTTATTCCATAAACAAGTACCTGTCTGCATGGGCCACATATAACTGACTTGTTGCTGTATTGTTAACATCAAATTCAGTTATGGAGCTGTTGTGTAGTGTCATGTTGATTTCTCTGTATAATCATTGCCAGTCTACTGTCTCCGCATTTTCATTGCGTTGTTTTTTATTATTAATAATCATATGTCAAGTAGAACTATTTGTAAACGTTTATTTTCTACGTAAAATTAAGTCATCTCATATTAACCACTTTGTTACCAAAAAATATTTTTTTAAAGAAAATCAATCTTTTTTTTTTTTTCTAAATTAATTTATTTTCTCTTTTGCAGTGTCGTTTGATAAATTAGAAACCTGACAAATGTAAAGATAATGAAAATGTCGGGGTCCCCCCCCCCCCCCATTTTATATCAACACTGTTTAAATTTAGCCAACAGTAAAATGCTGTTTCTTAAGACTGGTTATCAAGTTAACTAGAAATTTTATTTAACGTGAGCTTATTTATAAAATAACTAAAACTCCATATAGAGCCTCCAGTCTTTTATGTTTAAGTATTTGTAAGACCATTAAAAAAAATTATAAAACGAAAACAAGCTAATCATTTAAAAAACTTTTAAGTAAATTCTAAAATGCATTTATATGTAGTTAAATTATAAATGTTATTATATAAATGTGTACGTATATAATAAAAAAAAAAAGCCTCTTCAATTGCCAAATGAGAGTTTGAGCAGTTTTCGATTGGAGAGTCAGAATATTGTTAAGTATTTGCATTTACTTTTTAACACTTTTGCTTTTAAATAATATAGAACTAATATTATCATGACTAGAATATCTGATATTGTTAAAAGCTAATTTGTTAAATGCCAAGTTTAAGCCCATGTTATTTATCATAGGCTCTTTGACAGTCATTTTAACTATTAGGATATAAGAGGAAGATATCTTTGAGTAGATGAATTAGAAAACCATATATACGTAATATGAAACAAAGTTTATATTTCCAAATAGTTATATATACATTGCCTATGTTTGATAATGAAATGTCTTGTTGCTTTCTTAAGAGTTCTTCTTTACTTTTTGCTCCTAATCAGAGAGCTCAGTTACAGGAAATACTGTAATATTATATAATTTTTCTATAGTTTGTAATATCTCAATTCTAGAATTAAAGTTTTATGTTTTTATTCATAAATACATTTTTAATTTAAGTTATCAAATACATTTTCAACACAGTGTCAAAAGTGCACTTGAATGGTTATTAAAGATTGAAAAATTTATTTAATTCACAATAGAAGCAAAAACATTAAAACTAGAATTTGGTTATAATAACATTAATAAATAAATAAGTGACTGCTTGGATCAGTATGTTTTCTAATCTTTGGATTCACATAAAAAAAAGTTGACGAATAATATTTAAAAAAAGCTAGATAATGGAATCATACCAAAAAAAAAAAAAAAATGTCACATTAGAAAAATATTGTGTTTAAATTTTATTAACAGTGAAGGGGAAAAAGCATAAAATTTTTTGAAAATACTGATAATTAAAAAGAATAAGATTCAGTGAAATTCATTATGAATTTAAAAAATTTGTGTCAAAGCAGTGAGCAATAGCAATGTGAAAAAATGATTCCAAATTATTCAGAAATATGAACTAATATGACTTCTAATTTTAGGGCTGTCAGGAACAAAAAAAGTTTAGAGCTTCAGAGGAGAAACTGTTATCTATGTCTTAATCTCAAATGTAATTAATTTGGGCTAAAATATTTAAGAAATGAAACAATCTATTTTAGAACTGAGATAGAAAAAGAACTGTAATTGTCTGAGATTAACTGTAAAATGTGGACATCAAGGAAGCAATCTTCATTAACTATCAAGATGTTGAATCAACTTGAATCAGAGATCAATAAAACATTATGTATATTAATAATTTTAATAGTCTTTTGTTAGATTAGAGATTAGCCACTTAATGAATAATATTTTTGTACCATTATCATGCAAAATATGGACTGGTGGGAGAGATGTAATCATAAACATAGGACCAAGACATGTGCAAAAGATGTATGGTCTCCAAGATGCACATTTTGTGCTTGAAACAGCACTCATCAGTTGGTCCACATCACAATCTCTCACACTTATCTTGATCATTGTTCAATATCCTACCTTGCATGAGATTAGTGTAGTGAAAATTACATTTCAAAAATATTATTGTTTAAACGTCATTTGTGTTTTATTATATCTTTATTTATATGTATTTAAAAAGAATGGTGAAGTATGGAGATGTTTATTATATCTTTAAACATTATGTATGTCTCTAAAAATAGGATGGCAGCATATGATATATGAACTCGTATTCAAGCTATAAATTTCCTAGTACTTTTGATACTAACTTAACTATTATTAGTTCATCTGTTATTCAAAATAAACCAATGATGTATAATTTCTTTAATCTTTTTAAAAACTTTTCAAGATTTTACAAATAGACAATGTAACACTTGTTGCCTAAGTCAATTGATCATATTTTTATTCTATGGTATATTGATTGAGCTCAAAGTTATTATTTATCTCTATTGGTTTTTTTTTTGTTGTTAATTGTTGTTGTTACCTATTTGCTATCATATTGATCTTAATTAATTGTGATAGTTTTAATACTTTGATAATATTTCAACGATAGTAAGTATTACACTAATAATGTCAAACTTTCTGCAGTAATAACTTTAACAGCATCCATTTCAAATAAGTATATTAATTATTATTATTGAATTTAAAGTTAGGATTAAAACTTCATTAAATGAATGATGACTTGTTTTTGATATTTTCTTTCAGAGTCTATAAATTATTTTATATTTTAATCAGCAGAATCGCAGCTGGAATTCCTTCATTGTTACCATACTAACTATAAATCTAATAAAAATTATGATTTGATTTGAGAAAACTTTAATATGATGATGATATGTAAACTACTAAGTTAATCATTTTAATAGAAATCTCTTAATGCAGTATATATCATACGCTATATGTTAAGAATAGCAGTGTAATTTTCATCATATACCACTTACAATCATCATCATCATTATCAACCATTATCAATCCACTGCAGGATGAAGGTCTCTCCAAGTTTAATCCATCTTCTCCAATCTTTAGCTTCTCTTCTCCACATCACCCCTGCACACTTTCTTATTTCATCCATCCATCTCACATGTGGTCTCTTTCTGGGTCTTTTACAATCTCTTGGAATCCAGTTTAAACCACTTACAATAAGCTTTAGGAAATAATATAAATGCCAGATAATTATTATTATTAAATCCCTGTTTATTTCCACTATACATATAAAAAAAAAAATTTTTCTCAATGGATTATGGGTATTTATATTTAAAAAAATTTGTTCTAGTGTTACCAAGTCTAGATCATTTGAAACTTGTTTTCAAATATATGAGTCTAAAATCACTGTGTTCTTTCCAAGCAAAAAAAAAAAAATCAAAAAAATACATCATGTATTGATGGATTTTTTAAAAAAATTTCAGTTTTCTAGGGCTAATAGTAAAGGCATTTATTTTGAAACAAGATTTGTATGACAGAGTATGTAATGTCAACCTGGAGTTCAATAGTTAATCAAAATATTAACATGTTTACAATAAGTATTTTTAAATACTGAATAAAAAATATGATTGAAAGTACTATAAATGATGCATTAATGTTTTAATATTTCATATTATTTCATAGAAGAAATCTTATAACAAACATAATCAGACTATTATACAGGATTACAGGTATAAGAGAATTTGACATAAATCTTCATATTGTCATGGATAAAATTTCTTTTTATCCTCAAATTAATCATCTTCAACAACAGCCTATTGCGGGATAAAAATCTCCAATCTATGAATAAATGATCCATAGTTTTTTCCCTCCATATTATTTCAGCAAACTTTTGTATCTATCCATTTTACATGTGGTTTCTTTCTAAATCTTTCAGAATTTAATTTAAGGTTTTAATTGTCCATCTGCTATCATCTCTTCTAGTAATATTCAACCTAATTTTATTTTTCAGTCCCTTGTTATTCCCAAAGTGTATCTTTCCATAATTTTTTATGTGGGCTGAATTCCCAAAGTATATTTTTCAATACTTTCTGTAATGCTCTTTTGTTAATTTCTTCAAATTCATGATTACATTATCTGACCAAGATATTTGTAGTTTGAACTTGGTTATCAATCTTTACTTTATTATTGTGCAATGGAGGATTGGATATTATTTTAGTTTTTTTTAGCATTTCTCTTAATTTGATAATTTTTGTAACATTTCCTAGAGATATCAATTAAGCAATACTTGCAAAAACAATCATGTCATGTTACTTGCATTATTTTTATCCTTTTAGCCTCTCATTTCAATCTTCAAAATAGTTATTGTGCTGAAAAAAAAATTAGTGATATAGAATCACCCAGTTATATACCCTTTTCAATTTTAATTTTCTTAGTATCATCATATAATATAATCATTATGGTTGCATTTTAATAAATGTTTTGAGAGTGATATTCCAGATCCATATATCTTGGTTGTCCGAAGATTTAATTACAGCAGAAATCACTTTATAATCTACATATCCAAAGCATAATGATAATTCATACTCATTGGTCTTTTCTATAACTTATCCTAATACTTGAATGTGATCTACTGTGCTAACTGTTTTGAATCCCCTTTTTTGAAAATTAGTTTGAGTTCTAAATCCTTAAAGATGAGTTATACTGATCTTAATACAAATTTTATATAAACTTAAAATAGTATTATAATTTCTAACATCTTTTTTATTAAATATTAATATCATCACTGCATTCTTTCAATCATCTAGTGAATCCTTATTATGTAGACAATTGGTATAATTTTTTGCCAAAAATTTATTTGTTTGTCATCTGTTTTTTGTTTTTTTTTAAATATAACTAATAATTTTTTTCTTTTTTTTTTTTTTGTCTTATCTCAACATTGTTTATTTTGAAAAAGGAAGAAGGGATAAGAAAACTCAGTCTAGAGAAAATATCTTTTGTGAGATGACAGTTCACTATCTAAGTTCTATATTTGGCAGCTAAATATTGGATTCAATGTATCATTGTTTTCTATAAAGAAATTTATGGATCTGTTTATTAGTCTTGAATTTCAATTTAATAATAATAAATTGATATCTGACAGATTTTATTCCACAGTTTGTTATTTGGACAAAAAATATTCTGTTCTCCTTGCAGACTGAGTATCAGTGTAACAAGTAAAATTTAGGGAAATCAAATAATATCTACTGATACAAGCTTTGAATCTCATTTTGTGATATTTTTTATATACTTTTGACTACAATGAGTCATTGAATCAAAAATTGTAGTCTTTATGAAATTAGGGATTTTTATTATGTTTTTTAGCCACAGAAAATATTTTTTTTGGTTTACAGCCTTATTAAGATGAGGGATCATTTGTAATCAAAAGCATAATTATATAAAAAGAACAACAGACCTTGACTAAATCAATAGAAATTACTGAAATTAGTTCCATTCAAATAGATTTTTAGTATCTTGAGATATTTAAATGTTAAAGTTATCCAAAACATAAGCTTTGATAGTGGATCCATAAATGTTGTTGAAATTTATGTACATCCAAGCCACAATATCTTCTATATTTTGTTACAACCCCTCCTCTTTGTAATGTTTGATTACTGTATAGTATGTATTCTTTACTATAGTGCATATGTACAATATTTTTCAACATGCATATATATATATATAACACAGATGTTTTTATGATGTATAATATTCATACAAAAATTAAGATTTGTAAAATATTTAAAATAAAAAATATATAATATCATTACTATTAATAAATTAACAGAACACATTTACATGTATATTTATGGTGTGCATATGTTCATTCATTGTATTAACTCAAACGATATTACTATATCATATTAATGAACAATGAAATTTAAGCTTTCTGATGTTATCTTTCATATCTTCTGTTTTAATGTTTTAACAAAAAAATTATCTTTTATGTTATTATAACTTTAGCCAGTTTGAGAGCATAAACAACTGTAGCACATAATATGTTTATTCTTTTTATTATTTCTATAATAAATGGTTCGTTCTTTTTGAACATATGGCTGGCTTCGAACATGATTTTTTTTCTCGACAAATCAATAACTTTTGTTTTATGACTTGTTAAGGAAAGTATGAATTCTTTTAAATTATAATTAGAAAACATTTAATTAAATACTGTACTATTGCAAACTTATTGAAAGAATAAAAAGCGAAGGAAAATGTCTAGGCTTTTGACATGTTATTATTAAGAAAGTGTAGTTAATTAACAAAATCACATTAGAATTAAAGAAAATGCTACAAAATGAAAAATGATTGCTGATATATAGTTGTGATAAATATTCATAAAATGTATTAAATTTACAAATTTTAATGTTTTTATTATTTAATATTTAATTGAATACAAATATAATTTATATACAAGGAGTTTAGATGTAACGTGTTCAAGTCCCTTATGGTTATATATTTTTGTCTTTACAATTTTTTTTTTTTTGGATAATGCATAATTGAAGTAGTGTATATTGATACAACACATATCATAGCTTCATTGTAAATAGCATTTCCAATTAGAAACTTTTGAATAAAATTATACATTTTCTCACTCATAAACATCTCAGTTTAAAATATAGTTCTTTAAAAATCTTTTATTGTCAATGGTATTATTTTAATGCTTCAATATATGGTGTTATGTAGTGTGTTGTAGTAGAAGAATGACAGACTTTATAGCAGCTCAAATTCCATGGATCATGCTCAGACTTTGCCTTCCTGTGCTCTAGCTTTTTCTAAATTCCTGAGCAATAAACTATTTGTTTGTTATTTTCTGCAGTAATTTTTTTGCCATAGTAATTGTCTATTTATATAGATAGTCATGGTGCACTATTTTTTCAATTTATTTATTTAACATATGGTATCAGCACATCGAAACTCAACACCAACAGTTCTTAACCAATCAAGAGCCACTTCTTCCAACTTATATAGAATAATCTAACAAGAGCCTGGTAAATTGGGCACTCCTTGTAAATATGTACCATACATTGGTCTTTTACACACATAGATTTCCACTTCTCTAATATATACCCACATCTACTCTAGCCTGTTCTTATTCTGTTAATCTTCAATCATAATTTTCTTGGAAAGGAAAAGTTAGGTATCCTTTTATTGAAATTCTGTTTATACATTTTTTGTATTAAACTATAGATAATCATCTCTTAATATGCAAAATACCATAACTTTAACCACTGTTCCATTAATAAATACTGGTATATTCAGGATCAGCATGAAATGTCATGATATTATAACTATTTCAAAATTTTTGATGTTTATTTTATTTTTGATTATTATATTTGTAAATACAGGAGTTCTCCATTACCCCTTTTTTATTTTTATGAACTCACTATCCTAGATTTGAAAAAGTATTAACTCATACATTTTAATTTATGAATTTCATATAAGCACTATCACAAATTATCTTTTAACCAACCATTTCCTTGTTTTATTAATTCAGTCAATACTTGGGGGGGGGGAGTCTTTCTCTCTAGGCTTATTATTGTATTTCCTTTATTGTTATCATTCTACTTTTTGTTAATAATTTTCATTGATATTTAGATATGTACATTTTAAAATTAAGTCAAATCATGTGTGTGTGTCTGTTATCACATGTATGATATAAAATTTGCCATTATCTACTTTTTCTAATATCCATTATAAGACTTGGAAACAAATGGCAATTGATATAAGAGACTATGCATATAGGCATATAAATTATAATTTTTTGTGTGTTTTCAGGTAATTATAAAATTATAATTTTTACGATAAAAATTAAAAAATTAATTTTTATATTTATAAAAACAGCAACAAAACAGATGTTTATATAAAATTAAAATGTATAGAATCTTATAGTACAGTGAATTATATATTTTGATAGCTTGAATAAAAAAATCAAAATGTTAGGGCAGTGTTTCCCAAACTTTCAATACCTGTGTATCTCTTTAATAATTTTCTTAATGCTAAGTACCTCTCGTCAAAAAAATTACATATACTTTAATTATAATATAGTATATAAAAAAATAATAATAAACAGATAACAATTAATTATAATATAGTATATAAAAAAATAATAATAAACAGAAAACAATTTATTCATAGTAAAATATAAATTAAAGTTATACTATGTTGAGATGACAGATTATCTTTATTTAGTTCCCTGATTGTTAATTTTAATCTAAGATGGGGTTCTACATCCAAAAGCTTGTTCCTTTTTTTTCAACTTAATGTCTACAAATGTTGAAAAAGCAACCTCATAGATATGAAGTTGGAAAAGGTAAAATGTATTTCAAGATTTTTTGCATTAAACTCGGATACGTATGTTGCATTTGCAACCAGAATGATGTTAAAGTACACTCCTTGTGTTTATTTTTCAAGAATCTGTCTGAAGCTAATTCCAACAATTGCTCTTCTTCTGCATGCAATAACCCTTCTGATATGGATGCTGTATTCATGTTAAATGGAAATCTTATCCATTCAATATTTTTATTTAAATCAGGAAAATAGTTTTTCAAGCCCACTTGTAAATTCTTTAAGTGCTGTGTTATACATTTCATAGTATCAGCATCTATTTTAATATTCAAATTTTTTATAAATTCAAAAAGAGAAGGAAATGAGTCCGTTGCCAAATCTCTTTTGCCATGGTAATATTCATTTTATCTTGAATGTGAAACAATGAAATTTCTTTTCCTTGCAATGATAAGTTGAGACAATTTAAACAGAGAATATATTTGCTAAGTATGCTAATTTAGAAAGCCATTGCCAGTCAGCTCAAGTCTATCATTAATAAAAATCTGAATTTTATGTCTAAGTTCAAATAATCGGTTTAAAATTTTACCTTGAAATAGCCAACGAACATTGGTATGAAAAAGAAGCTGACTATGACTACTTCCCATTTCTTCACACATTTGCGGAAAAAGTCTTGCATTCAGAGGACGGCCTTCACGCTTTCATCCAGATTTTTCTGTAAATCAGTGGGCATCTTACGTGTTTCCAAAGCTTCTCTATGTATGCAACAATGTGTGGATATGACATTTGGGGCAACATTCTGAATTCTTGCAATAAGTTCTTTATTATTTCCGACCCTACTTTTTGCTCCATCTGTGCTTATTCTGACACATCTATTCCAATCAATTTTGTTCTCTTTCATAAATTTATTAATAACATAAAAAATATCTTCTGTTGTATGACCTAATAAAGGCTGGCAAAATAAAGTCATCATGAATTTCTTGATAATTTTTGTATCTAACAAACGCCATAAGATTTGCAAAATTTGCAATATCAATGGATTCATCAACTTGTAATGCATACATAATAATGACTTTGAGAAATATCCGACAATAACATCTGTTTTACATTATTAGACATGTCAATGATTCATCAATGAACTGTGAATTATTTGAGAGAGGAACTCAATCAAAAATTTGTTTTGCTTTATCTCCTATCATTACTTCTGCCATTATTTTAGCTACAGGTTTGATTAAAGTTTCGCCAATCGTCTCCACTGCACTACATCTCGCAATTAAAAGTGACACGATATGAAGCTGTTAGGATTTTTTTATTGTAACTTCCTATCAAATCCCACATTACTTTTTGAGATAGATTTAAATCCTTAAATTTGTTTTCAAAAAAATCAATGGGTTTATCTTTGTACTGATTGTGGTTTGTCCCAAAATGGCGCTTTAATTTGGATGGTTTCATGCTTTTATTTGTTAGATTTTAAAAACAAATGATGCAAAGTGGAATAGGCTCTTTTTCATATCCAGTCCTTGAGAATCCAAATTTAAGATATTTTTTATCATACTTGCAAGTTTTCTTTGCTTATTTCTTAACAGGTTTTTTTCAAGATTGTAAGTGGTTCACCGTTGTTAATTTCATTACTTTCTATCTGTTGATTGCTACTATTATTTGGTTTGGAAGTTCCAAATTTCGATTAGTAATCCATAATCTTAAATGTTAGGAATAAAAATTATATTTTGTAAAAATAATCAAAATCAATGGAACTTACTAAAAAACACAACAAATCTTTCCAGTAGCAAAATTGCATGAAAGCTAAAAATACGCACTCACATGCATAACAGTTCAATGTGTATGTGAATGAGTATTGTATATGACATATTATCTGAGACATAGATTGGAAGAATACAGAATCAAAATGCTTCTTGATGCCATGGCTACACATACAAAACTACACATACACAATAAGTAAAAATGTTTATTATTTTTATATGTTTGTAATAAAAAAACAGTAAACTGTTTGTTGCACCAGATGCAGTCAAAGTTTGGTGCTACATGTATGCTCAAAGGTATGTGTACCCAACTTTGGGAAACACCAGTCAGGTGGATGGTCTTTACTCTGTCTGCCGTACAGAGTGCCACTAGGCTATTAGAACCTAGAAAATTTATGTAGTATATTGGTAAGATCCAACTTTTATAAACTTTTAGCCCTTGCCACTAGTTCAAGGAATAGCTGAGATTTATCACATAAGTTTTAAATTCTCTAATCTAATAAAAAAAAAAAAAATTATCGCCAATTTTAATAACAAGCATTTATTACACTCATATAGAAAATAAATTTGAGGATTTGATTAATTTAACATTATTTTAAATTTAATGCTGCTATTCTTAGTAACTTGCACAGGTGTACATTCTAAGCTTAATACAATTTAATATTTTATAATGCTAAGCATAGAGAGACTACATAGAATACACAATTAAAATTTTCAAAACCTTTAATCTCAGGTTAAAAGTTCGCAATTAAACTAATGCTAGCTTCCTGATATACAGACTTAACCAATGCAGCATGAAGATGTTAGCATAAAACCATGCTATCAGGCATATGCATCTGTAGCATGATATTATTTAAAAGAATGATCTTCATCCAGTACATGAATGTGCATCTGTCTGGTGAAGGAATCATATATATAAAAATAGAAAAAACAAAATGCTCCATATGGAGGGAGAGTGGTTCCCACTGACTTAATCCCAATCCATAGGGCGAAAGGAGATCAATGGTCTGGGGAGTACATCCACATCCATTGCAATATGATGGCTGCACCTCTGGGTCATGCATTCATTTGGGATCAGTGCCCTGATTATATTACATTGATATAAACACCATAATCCTTCCACCAACCTCGATTCAAATATGAAACGGATAGTCTGAAATTAACCCCACATGACCCAACTCAAGCTTAACGACTCTATGCAGTCATCTACACCCAACTTTAAAGTTAATAATTTAGTTAACAAACAAATTAGCAACACCAAAAAAAAAAAATGGAAATGATTGATTAGCAAACTTAATACATAAATAAAAAGATTATTAACTGATTTAAAGTTCTATTGCTTGTCAGATAAGAGTTCACTTATTAGTTATATTTTCTTATGGATTAAATACTTATTGAAGAGATATATAACAATTCAATTGATCAAAGTTTATACTTCCCATTCAGTCTTGATGACTCCTCCAGACTTCATTCGGTTTATGGAATTCATCACTGGTTATATTATTTGCTTCTAGTTTTATTTGGAGACACAACTGCTACCTGCCATTCTTGTGAGAACTTTGGTCAGGGAAACTGCCTTGCTGACACAAATGAAGGAAAATAAATTTCTTGTGACACTCCTACATCATGGTGTCTGCAATATAGCTAGCTGTAATTCATAGATTAGTAGTCAAATCCATTCATTAAATTCAATTTTTTCATCTTCAGATAATTTCTGGCTTCTCTTATCATTCATTAATTCCCCAGATCATTCATTCCTGATATTCTTTGATCTTATTAGTCCTGAGGATTTTCTTTTCTGGCCAGTGCATTTGTTGGTACTTGCATTGGTCAATCTGCTTCAGAGTGGGAAACACCATAATCTTTAATTTTTATCTCTTATCTGATCTTTCAATCATTTAAGTGCCCCAAGGACTAGTTTGCTTTACATTCAAATATATTTTAACAGAACAATCATTTCCATTTTAAGAGTTAAACATGACTTTTAAAATGAAACTAATTAATATTTTTCTTCTTCATTATTTTTAAACAAAAATGCCACTCTATTTTTAGATCTTTATCTTTTACTTTTAAGTAATTTTTCTTAAGTTTTCTATCTGTACGATTACATATATATATTTGTTTAAATAACTTTATTAATTTTTCTTTGCTGTATTTAATCAATTTTATTTACAGTACTGTCCTTTCCCCACTTTATTTTAATTTTAAAATCATGTAACGGCATATGTATACCGTTACACACATACATATATTCACATATGAAAGAGAAAATTTGATTAATGTAAGCAGAGATTTATAATGATAAAAGATTAAAACGTGAAAAATCATTTTACCTAATATCTTTCTTTGATTATTTATTTTGTGAAATCTGTTTCTACCCTTGAAAGAATTTATAAAAGATTTTTTTGTAATGAACTACAAATAAATGTGGGGCGGGGGATATAAATATTCAAATTAACTAATTGATGCAGTTTTTGTTGAATTAAAACCTTTGGCGTATTGTAAAATTTTCAATACAAAGTATTTGTTTTGCAAGTATAGAATTACAAATTAGCAAATGTAAGTTTGTAGATAAATATATAGTGCAAATTATCAAATTTTGTAATTAAAACCATGATAAGCTAAAAGAGAATAAGAACAAAGAATTCTAATGAAATTTTCTAATAGATGGGTTTTTTTATTAGTGGAATAATTTATGTTGTGTCAGCATATCATGAACTAAAATATCCAGAAGTTTTAATTAACAACTCTTTCCGTTCATTAGTTATATTTTTTACTTATGTGCAGCAGAAAGATAAATTTGTTATATTACAATTTAGATATATTGAGATTGAATATTTAGATATATTCGAAAACAGTGATTGCAGAAAGATGTCATTATAAAAAAATTGATACAGTTATATGAAAGTCTAGTAGACAAGTTTTATTTTTTGCCTAGCATTAACAGCATATTTAACATCAAAAGAATTCACAATTTGTAGCAAGTTGGATGGTAAAATGAAGATAAGCAAAAACATCTGAGCTTATGACAGACAGGCTTTGTGAAATGATTATAATACATTGCTTAAATCAGAAAATATAAGACCAGAGTTATATATTGACATGAATAACATCTTGTTATGAATCATAGAGCCGCATTTAAAAAAAAATATATTGAAGATTTTTGAGTATTCATCTGATCATACAGTCCCATTGTTGATTTATCTGTTATTTATAAATACCACATTGCTGTTCTATCAAATCAATTGTTATGGGATGCCAATCTATTTTGGGGTATATTATTGATGTATTGATTCAGTGATATTTGATAAAAATTCTACATGACCACAAAGTCAAATTTTATTGTATATTAAAGTAATATCATTAAATACTGACTAACACAATGTGGTTCTATCTTCATATCTGTTTTGTTTTATGTATTTGATATTTTTTATCTCTTCTATGTGATAATTTCAATCAATATCATGTATATGTAAAAGCTTTGATATACAGTACTGTAGTTTAAATGGAAGCAACTATAAATTATCACTGATTATCATTTGTTCTTTTATTATGTAATAACAGTAGCTATGGCAGAAAGACTTATTAGAGCCGATAATTTTGCTACAAATTACTTTTCAAAAGAATAACTATATATTCCCATACACATACCTTGCAAAATTGGAATATCAAAATAACGTGTAAATGTTTATACATATTTATGACATATTTTAGCTTTTGAGTTTAAGATCATATGCTATAAGCTGTTTTTTTTTATCACTGAAATATTTCTTACAACTATAGTTTCTAATCTTTATTACTAAATTTACTGTATTAATTCTTTGTAGAGCAATTCATGTTTATTCCCGTAAATTGTTAAAACCTATTCCTAATAAGTTAAACCAGGGGTCCCCAACCCTATACCCGCGGGCACCATGGTGCCCGCAGACCATTTTACGTGTGCCCGCCGCTATACGAACATGATAAAAAATTATTTATCTGATACAAATAAATTTAATTTTTAAAATTTCTTATAAATTATTGTATTATATTGTAATCAAATTGTAGGGCGTAAATATACTTTTACAGCGTAAAAATATAAACGTTAATTATATGTTAAAATTTTATTTTTGAAATAAATATTTTTTTGTACATTATGTGTATTATTAACAATATCCAACTATAAATTTACATTGAAAAAATAAATGGTGCCCACCATCTGGTTGAAAAAATAAATGGTGCCCGCCACCTGGGCGGTATTATAGAATGTGCTCTTAAGTGCAAAAAGGTTGGGGACCCCTGAGTTAAACCATATATTTAGTAATAACGAATCAAATTTTACTGCGTAGTTTGCATATTTTATTTTCTACCCACAATATAGTTTTTACTACTTTATGTTATCACTGTTTCCCTGTCATCCCCCTCTCCCAAACTTTTAAGTGGGAACCACTGATGACCGTTGATTGATCATATGTATTTATGTTTTATTTCTTTCAGCAGAAAGATAAGCTTTTGTTTGTGGTTAAAAAGAAATATTGATTTTTTTTCTTATAATCTTTTTTTTTTTTACGTTACTGCGCGGTCAAAAAGATCATTGAAAAAGGAGAGTATTTTTAGCAATAATTTATTAAATGTGTGTTGGGTAGTAGCTGTAAGCATTTTATGAATGTCTGATATCTCCATTTATCGAACACTTTCTCACACTTGGAAATTGCCGAAAGTGTAAAATTAGATTAAATTTTTATACTACTTCGTAATGATTAACCTCATTTTTTTATATTAATAATTCACTGCATTCTGCAAACTTAAGTCAATAATTGTTTTAATTAAAACTTTCAACCAAACTTGAGCGTCAGACTCTGTGATCTCTGGGATAAATATCCTAATAACATTCTAATAAAATGATACATGGTTCGTGTTCCTCTTGCAATTTTGATTGTTAATTCATGTGAGCTATAATATTTATTATTATTATATATAATTCTGTTACATGTTGATTAAAATTTGAACCTAGAATTTCTGAATGCAGACATGTGGTTTCGTAGATTTCTGCTGTAGCAAAATTAAAATAACTCAGTTTGTTGCTTTTCTATCATGTGCATGGTATAATCTTGTGTATATGTATTGTTATCAATTATGTGCTGAAAACTAGTGTACTTGCACTAAGAAAGAATGATTTATTTATATATGAAAGCTGTACGTATTTAGAAATGAATTATTAATAACACAATTAAAATTAATTTGTGATAAATTTTTATTTCAAGCCTATCATAATTTCCCGCTTTTTTTTTTTTTAATTACAATGCTGGATTCTAATTCAATGTCCAATCATGGCTCTCTACAAGGTAGTAAGTACTTTTCTTAAACTGATCAAAAATCAAGAAAATGATATTTTTGTTATTTAAATTTTAATGAAAACAAATAACCTTTTTATTCACACAGCATACTAAAGAAAAATTATTAATAGAATGAAAAAAATGAATAGTAGCTATTTGCTTATAATCAAATTAATTATATATATCCTTTATAATCAAATTAATTATATATATATATCCTTTATAGTAACATTTAAAATTATAAATATAAGAAGTTATAATAATAATTACCTTAAGCTTTAGGCAAGTGTAATTTATTCAATATGAAGTAAATATTTTAATGATTATAAATATATCTTATAATTATTGATTATAGGGGTTTAATAATGATCATAATATAAAAAATAAATAATGAAATTTATAATTTGAAATCTCACCTAGAAAATTTATATATATATAGATCACAACAATTTCTTATAAAGCATTGCTAAAGAAATATTAAAATAAGGTGCTGTTTACATCTATTTTTAGTAAGTCTGATTGTGATATAATGTTAAGGTTTGTGTTTTCTGAATTATTTTCATTTCTTTTACAGCCAATTTTTCAGTTCTTTTTAACTTCTAGTGACTGAAAACACTTTGCACAAGTGGATAAGTACAGAACACAAATGTAAACCTGAAGGATATAGTTTTACTATATTTCAAGATCTTAGTGAATAGTTAATATTTCTGACAATTATGTTACTAATGCAGAGGAAAGATAGAAATGTGGTTAATTAAAGAAGTTTGCATATATATGATGAAATTGTATTTTTTCTAGCATATAAGAAGAAGTATAAGAATATTTATAAAAATGCAACAGCAGCAATTAGATTACATAATGATAGTAGGAAAATCAACATTGAAAAGGGTGTAAGACAGGGTGATTCCATATCTCCAAAGCTTTTTACAGCAGTGCTGCAAGAAATATTTTGTGGATTAAAATGGGAAGCTAAAGGAGTGAAAGTAAATGGAGATTATTTAAGTCATTTAGATTTTGCAGATGATGTAGTTGTTTTTGCAAATAATACTTTAGAGCTACAGGAAATGTTGCAGGAGTTATCAGATGAAAGTAGGACTAAAGATAAATGTTAAAAAGACTAAAGTAATGTTTAATAGATTTTCTCAAAATATGAAAATAAAGATTGATTATGATGAGTTAGAAGAAATTAACAGTTACAAATACCTTGGTCAGATTATTAATACAGGTGGAAATATAATGGATGAAATTAATCATAGAATTTAACTTGGTTGGAGTGCTTTTGGTAGAAATAACTTGATATTAAAAGGAAATATGCCTATGCGTTTGAAAAGGAAGGTTTTTAATAAATGTGTTTTGCCAGTTCTTACTTATGGATGTAAAACTTGGACACTTAATAGAAGAGCAATACAGAGACTTTAGACCACTCAAAGAAGTATGAAGAAATGCATGTTGGGAGTAACAAGAAGAGATCGAAAACGCAATGTATGGGTAAGAGAACAAACAGGTGTTACTGACCTCATTGAAAAAATTAAAAGACTGATGTGGAGTTGAGCTGGACATATTGTTAGAAGAGATGATAACAGATGGACAATTGAAATTTTAAACTGAATTCCAAGAGATTGTAAAAGACCCAGAAAGAGACCACATGTGAGATGGGTGGATGAAATAAGAAAGTGTGCAGGGGTGATGTGGTGAAGAGAAGCTAAAGATAGGAAAAGATGGATTGAACTTGGAGAGACCTTCATACTGCAGTGGATTGATAATGTTTGATGATGATGATGATAAGTCAATATGTAACCAGAAAGAAGCATTTGAGCTACTTAATGTGAAAGTTTTCAAGCTGTTTCTTTCAAACAGCCATTGTACATAGTACAAATTATTATTTTGAATTTATAAAGTTTGAAAATAGTAAGCATTGTTTTAAATTTATATATATATATATTAGTATATTCTTAATAGAATCTTTTATAATTTTATCTTAGACTCTCTAATAACTGAAATACAGGCTTATTATATACCTGTATCAATATATGTAATATATAGGATATATAAGCACAGACTTTCACATGACTCATCCACCACTTTATCTCATATCACTGATACACTTGAACACATACATGTAGAAAAGATAAATAATCACCAATAGACGTATTTCTTGCCAAACCAGTAATCATCAGTTAGTCCAGATTATCATCTCTATACATATATGCAATAAGTGCTCAGCTATAGCCAATCTTCACACTTTAATGTACAGGCTTCAATCCACTCCACACTCCAAACTTCTACCGTTTATCCAATTGAAAATTCTGATGATGGAATGCTCAAAGTCCACTCTGAGGCCAAAATTCTTGTCATACCCATGTTTCCCTAAGGTTAATATGCCCCCTCATGTACAGGACATAATCCATTTAATACATATACAAGGGATGGGCACTCTACTATGTAATAATTGAAATATAGGTGTATTATATACCTGTATCACTATATGTAATATATAGGATATATAAGCACAGACTTTCACATGGCCCACCACTCTACTCTCATATCACTGATACACTTGAATACATATATGTCGAAAAGATAAATAATCAGATTTTCAATTGGATGGACGGTAGAAAAGTTGGAGTGTGGAGTTTATTGACGTTTGTCCATTAAAGTGTGAAGATTGGTTATCTTAATATATATCTGAGCACTTATTGCATATATGTGTAGAGATGATAATCTGGACCAACTGATGATTGCTGGTTTAGCATGAAATATGTATTTTGGTGATTATTTATCTTTTCGACATACATGTGTTCAAGTGTATCAGTGATATGAGATAGAGTGGTGAGTGGTGGGTCAGGTGAAAGTCTGTGCTTATATATCCTATATATCTTAGACTATCTAGTAACTGTAATTTGAATAAAGAATTGATATTGAGCATTAAAGTTCTAAACAGTATTGATAACATTCTTCCTGTCACAAATCTTTATCTGTATATGTTGCTATCCAAATATTGTAGTTTCAATTGCAAAAAACAAAATATATTTTATCAGTTATTTTTTTTATTTGGATATGTTTTTTTATAAAACTTATTCAAATACTAAGTAAATCATACTATTAACTTTATTTAATAATGTTTTCTAACTTAATATCTTTTCTCCAGTGCTGCCATGTGGTTAAGAAGTGCCTTTGTACAAAGTAAGTTTTAGGGTCCCCCACCAGTCTATGAGCTAAAATTTGTAAATGAAAAGACATTTATACCTAGTATTTTCATACAAAAAAAATTAAGTATGGTTTTAGTTATTTAACATATGTTTTGTTCATTTATTTCTATAAAATAAACCTGGAGATTAAAACGTACTAAAATAAAACAAATAATTAAATAATAACTTGAAGCAAAAATATTTATTTAGTAAATTTAATTTTTTTTAAAAAAGTTTTTATATTATTTTTTTGTACAATCCTGAGAAATTGCTAGTAGGGATAGAAAATATCTGCAAATAAGATTTTTTTTTTTTAATATCTAAGTATAATAACAGTAATGAAAAACTATTCAGAAAAGTTTAAAATTTTAATAAAAATAATATCTAGGTATTGCTTTCCACCAGGTTGGTCATAATCATAGAAGTATAATAAAATTTTATTTTGTGAAGTAAACTTCAAAAACTGGCATTATTGTCTGATTAAGATGGTGTATTATTGGCCAAAACTAACCATAAATTTTTTTCTCTATGAGAGGTTTAATTTTTAAACTATCTTAGTTTTTATTACTGAAAAAGTCATCAGTTTTAACATTGTTAATTCTGGTAATTTGCAGTTTATAATAATCTGCACTATCTCTAGCTTTATCGATCTACTTATTTTATCTTATTTTCATTCTCATAATTCGTAATGGTGTATGGTTCATGTTTTCTGGATATGGAATAGAACTTAATTTCTTTTACTTCAGTTATATTATTAATAGGCATTTTTACAACTCTTGTGATTTTAGCCTCCCACTCTCTGTGGCTTTCAAACAATCATGCTGTGAATTGTTTAACCAAGTCATTAATTCACCATGAGATTTCTTTATTTTTCTTCTCATTTCTTTAGATGATGTCTCGACTTTTCCAGGTCAGCTTCTAATTCAGCACTTACAGCTTTATTTCCTGACCTGTTTTGTTGTAGATCAGCCTTCATGGAGCATGGAATGCTTTCACGACTCCAATCAACTAACTTATTTCAACTCATGGTTACAATATCTACCATTCTTTATTTTATTAATTTGGGTATCAAGTTTATCTATCTATTCTTCTAATGTATTAACATGTTTATCTCCAGTTTGTATTATTGTCTTTACACCGTTTTAAGTTTTAATCTGAGTTTTTGTAAACTTGATAAATTTAGCTTTTGATTTGCTATGAAATTCTAAATATTTTTGCTGAAAGTAACTGAACTTAACTTCCAATTTATCCTGCAATTTTAGGTTACCTTTCTCTATTTTATCTAGCTTTTTATTAATTTTGAGTTTCAATCCTTCCAAGTTAGTCGTTAATTCAGTCTTTACTGCATGGAGTTCAATTTTAGATTCCCTAAACTCACTATCAATTTTAAGTTCAAGAGTTTTTACATTTTCAGAATTGGTATCTATCTTACTTTCTAAATTTTTCGAATTAGCATTTATTTTAGTTTCTAGTGCTTCAAAATTTTTAACATTAATATCTAGTTTATTTTCTGGAGTCTCGAATTTATGAATTATGATCTGAAACAATTTCATCATTTCAAAGCTATTAATGTTGGATCCACCCAATATATCATTTTAACACCAGTCATGAGTCTAAGCTTCAGAATAATAAATAAATATTAACAAAATATTTTTAACAAATATGTTTACAGTAAAATAGAAGTCCATAGTCTGTCTTCCTTTCTTTTACTGCCTATAAATTAAAATTAGTAACATGCATAAATAATAGAATCCTATCTACTTCTATTTCCTTCAAAATAAGAATACAACTGTTTGTTTTGTCCTAGCAAGAGGAGTATATTTAAAATTTTGTATTTGTTATGATAGTTTTATATACCACATGAATCATTCAGTCTTCAGTCACATATCAATAAATCAAATTGTTTATAGAAAATAACTTGTAATGGCATATTTAATTTTAATGTATGTTATTATTCTTATTTATAATATTTAAACAGCCTTAAACTGTTGCACATGCACTTTGGATTTTAAATATAAAATGAATAAATACTAACACTTCAACCACATGATAAAGTCTTTGGAAAATAAAATCCAAAGCGCATGTGCAACAGTTTAAAGCTGTTTAAATATTATTGTTTATAAAAAACATCGCGCTATATAAAATAATTGACTTATTTTTATTTATATATTTTATTGTAGTTCCATGATTATGACTGATCTAGTCAAAAGCAATGTTTAGATATTATTTTTATTAAAATTTTAAACTTTCCTGAATAGTGCTTAATTACTATTATAACTATATGCAAATTAAAGAAAGAAAATATTTTATTAAATATCTAAGTATTTTTATCACATTTAAAAGAATTACCACACACACACACATCAAAATATTGCACCATTTCCCTCTCCCTTCTCAAATCATCTCTGATATTTTATAAATAATTCTACTCAGTTTCCTTACTTAAAAATGTTATCTACGGTCAGAGGAATACTTTGCTTCTGAGCTATGTCCTGCAAAGCATGGAGAGAAAAAAGTCACTTGTCTCTATTATTCTTTCTGAAGTACAATAATGGTGAAAACTGACATAACTCTGAGACTTTTTTACTAATATTTAAATAATTTTAATTGACATATTGATAATTTGCTAAAAATAGATCGTTATTCATATTTTCTATTAAGAAAGTTATATTCTTTCAATATCAAAATATTTAAACTATTATTTAATTGTTTATGTGCTTGTTATTCCACTATTAATACCTATAATATATATATAGTCTGATATTTTAAATTTTCCTATGTAAATTGTTTATTGATGTAACTTTTAATGTTTATTAGGACCATCAAATTACTTCAAATCTTTCATTCCATTAATACCAATTTGTTAAAAGTCATTGTTTTAAAAATCCATTAATTACTTTTAATTCAGAACTTTTTACACATAAGTTGTTTACATTTTCTATTATGTAATTATGTAATTATTATCAAAAATAGAAAAATGTTTACTCTACTTTATTATTTAATTTTTTAAGGCTTATTAATAACAAAGTTGTATTATATATTCTAACCTAGTAAATGAAGACGACTTTATTTTTTATTAAATCAATTCCGGAAGCCTATACGCTTCCGTATAGGACGGGTAGCAAACCCTATATTACCTAATATAGCTCGACGTTTGGTTAATTATAATAATTCAGCTACAGCGATATGCAGTTCAGACAGAGATAAACTAAAAAAAAAATTATCAGTAATAAAATAAATTTAAAAAGAAAATTTAGAATAAACTAACATTCTTTCTCTATCCAAAACACATTCTCTGAGCTGTAAGTACTTGCACTGTTCGACAATGATGATGATGATTTCATGTCATTGTTAATATTACTGACTAAAATAAAACATTCATTAATTTGCCAATATGATCTCAATATTTTATTATTATACAATCAGAAGTTTCAATCTCTTAAGCCATGCCACGCTTGTAATATTGATCATAATGAATCAATTCTTAATTTAAGAGCACTTATAATAATGACACTAATCTCAGGGTTCTCTGTTATATTTAATAAAAAAAATGCTCGGCAGTATTGTGTTGTCGCATATGACTGACATTCTGGTCAGCTATAGGAAACCTTTACCTTATTTAAATTCCATGTGTCTTCATCCACATATCAACTATTATAATATTTAACAAGATGATAACCATATTCAATAACAACGCATAATTTTGAATAATACGGCCCTTTTATCCAGAATCTCAATCGGAATGATGAAAAGACAAGGGTGCTTTTGTGTCCTTCCATTATCCATGACAACACAATAATTTAACTAAGATTTATTACTTAGACACTTCCCTTAAATGGGTACGAAACAATGTGCTACCAAAGCTGGTAGTTTGGGAATAAAGTGATTTTACACACACATAAAATAAAATGTTCTGGTCTGAAGTTTCAATTCCATAAATAATTCTTATTAAATTAAAATATACTGAAATATTCTGATCTGCTTACAATTGTCTATCTGGTGTATTGAATTTAAGATTTCATAAATGATTTTGGACTCAAGAAAGTATTGCAAGTATTATGCCAATACACTTTTATTTAGCACACAAGAAAAATGACTCAAAACAACTTGTAACAAGACTATAATTTATTATTAAATTTTAACAAGATTATAATTTATTATTACAGTTTAACAAAACTATCCTTTATGATTAACATAATAAACAAACATATACAATTTATTCGATCCCATATGGATAAAACAAAATATAACTAACAGTAATTCGTCTATACTTTTAGACCTGGATTCGAACTACTTCTTCATCTTCTTTTTACATTTATGCAAATTGAATATAACAAAATAAATATTATTATCGATACATCAACTCATCCGTTTAGTGTATCTTATATGAACGGCTGCTTAACTTTATTAACTAACTATTTATTTTAAAATAAAAATAATCTGATTCTAGGCAATGCGTACAAACGATTTTTATTATCATATCTGTAATTAAATGATAGTATTTATTTAGACAACTTATTATAATTTATGGGTTATTTATCAGAAGTTACACTTATTATTTTAATATTTACCTTAATAACAACTGAAGTTGTTATACACACTGTTTTTCTAAGTATAAGTTATATTGTGAGTGCTACTTAATCATTAACCCGAATTAAACCTAGTATTTGAACCCTCCATTGGCAAATAAAAATTTCTAAATCACGCAGTTTTAAACTTACTCTCTCCATTGACTTACGTGTGGATTACCAGCACTATTCCATCGCCCAATCCAGACATTGATCCTATATACTAGCACGCTATTTTTACTAAATGGATCTTGAGGAATTAACCTCCAATATACCCGTTATCTTGCCATAACTTTCTAGACAAAATACAATATTCAACACCTTCCGTGGTGGAATTATCTCTATTTTCTCATGAGGAATATGGAATAACACTGAAGGTCTGTAGAATTAACTACTACATTAAAATAGTTTGGTGGGTCCTTGCCTCTTACTTGGGCATAATAGGAACGTACACCAAATATAATCCTCTCCTGGGATTTTAACGAATGAAATACACTAAATACGATATAAATTACTGATCGTCCTAACTCTGAGAAGCGATCACTTGGGTTATAAACATACCCGAATACTAGATTTATCTATTCCCCTCATGGAAAATAAAGCTTTTGGGGAGATCATTTTCCATCCCACAAAATAAAGACATTACAATTATTACTTATGCGAATATTAAGCATATACCAATGCTATATCGGGGCAAGACAAGCAAATACACTAATTACACTAAATTTATGTTCCGGGGTATACTTAGATCAACGTCTGAAATCAATGGATAACACAGAATAAAACATAATAATTTTCACCTTTGCCAAAGAAACATTCAACAAGTAATTGGTAGTATAGTATCTTGAACTAAATTAAGTGAATGCATTAATAAAGAATAATTGGGAATAAGTTCCTCAATTAACATAGTATAAATTTGTTTCAAACTTTAAATAAGTAATATCCTGTATAGCACTTCTCTTTAATTACTTCTGATAATTTTAACTAGATATTTTACCTATTAAGTATCTGAATTTTTCTTCTTTTACGCATCTAACATATAAATTTATACCCATAATGCATATCATAAGTAAACACATTTTATAAAAAAAAATTTTTTTTTTCATGTCGAATATAAATCTAACCTAGAATAATTACATGAAAACATACCTTTATGATTACAAGGTCATTTAAATATTACTTGACTATACAGCCTTTCACCTGTTGATATAAAAAAAATACACATAATTTTACAAATTAGTAAAAAAAATCATTACTTAACAAGTGCTTATTATCTCACTAGAAAAATGTTTTTCTGTTGGGCAATTTATCTAGATGAAGAACTTGATCCATTCTTAGTTCACGAAGCAAATTTAAAATAAGAAACACATTTTATTATTTCATTTATAAAAAAAGTTGCCTCCATTCTGGTGCAATTAATAAATTAGGCAAAGAAAACATAGCAGCGTTGGATGTTAACTCTTCCTTGAATTAACTGATATAATTTTGGGATCCAAGAAAACAATACATATTTTAACATGACGAATATTTGACGATAGACGATCACATATACAATTCTTTTCTTTTTACTATTGGCGATACGTATCATTTTTAGCTAGCTGGCTTATGAATAAAATAATGCGCGAATTTTCCAAAATACTATTATTATAAGGACTGCAGCTGACTTACGTGGATATGAAGTTTTAACGACTCAAATTGATGTATAATATAACATATTATATTATGGTTATAATTAAGTCACTAATGTTTGTAGTTTTTATTCCTACTAGGAATTGTAATTTGTCTTTAATAAGGAATTCTCCGTAAAATGCACACATACAAATTTTCTGATATTTGCCTTGAGAAAATTTATATTTTCTTTTTAAAAAATATACAGGTGCATAAGTAAATATCCTTGATCATTAATATTATTTTTAGATAATTTTCAGTGAATAAAACATATTTTAACGTGGGGAACTTACATTATTTTCAAACGCAGACAATTTCTTTTAGAAAGAGCGCGAAATGTTTCTCGTCAACTTTCTTTGGCTTTTATAATATTTCTTTTAATTATAAATTTTCTTTTATACCACAAAAAGATAATTAAATGAGGTAAAGTTAACAAATCATTGATTATTTCCTGGAAATTACTTATTTTAAATATAATGACACTTTCCGTGATTGCTGTAGTCAATACGGTCATTTTGAACTTTAGCATAAGATAATATATTTTTGCGTATAAAAAGCTTTAAAATAGGTAGATGGCAACAGAAAACAGAATATCTTATCAAATAGGATTAGCCACGCATGATATTATTAAAAATTTACTTGACTTATATTTATTTCTGCAATAAAAAATAATAAAAAATTTGTTACCGAATTTCAGTACTGCTTCCTCCTTGTAAAACTAAAGTCAGACTAAACTTTCTTCAAAATTTGGCGGTCTTCTTTTAGCAACCTCTTACAGAAAAATAATCATTTAATTATAACATAAACAAAAGAAAAGAAAAAAAAAACTTATTACAGTCATATATTTCCGTATGATTTAAATAGATTACAAAGTGATTTGACAAATAATGAAAAATAATAAATATACTTAATTAATAATTAGTGATGTATATTTCTTTTAAATATGATTTTCTACAAAATAAATTATCAGAAGTTATTGTGCTTTATGACAAGACATTCATCTACTCTCCCCCTCTACCCATCCAAAATCAATTACTGTTTATGATAGGTGCTTTTATACTATATTAAATTGCTCTTATTGTTAATATTTTAATTAAATTATTCATGCTCTTCTTCAAAATGACATCAAATTACTAAATTTTTTAGTTATTTGCTTAAAACATGTTAAAGTGAGTAAATAGCATATTTTATTAATCACTTAATATTATTATTATTTTACTTTTTTATTTCCTAGAAAAGGATAGCATTGTTTTCCTGTGGAAACAATGCTAAATAAACCAAGTGTCAATAACACTAGGTTACAATATATATTATACTTTATTATATAGTTTGACAATTAGGGACTTAGCCAGGATTTATTTAAGGGAAGAAATTTTAAATTTTCATACTTAGCTTGTTTATTCGATAAATTTTTAGAAGCCATTAAAACATCTTGCACTTTGTTTTGTTTATTCATAGGTTATGTTGGGTAACTATAAAAAAAATCGAATAGTTGCTGGATACATTTTTTAGATCTTAATACAGAGCAGTCATGTAGGGGTTTTATTACAATAAAGAGAATTGCATTAAATACTATTGTTATCATAAAATTTGTTAGGAATTAAATATTTTGGTATGCAATAATATCTTTTTAAAAATTGTTTTTTGCTCATTCTGTTTTCCTTAGATTTGGACTGTAGTGTGGATTATTGATCAATTTCAAGTTTTCAGCTAGAGAACAGACTTGAGTCCACATCCAAAGAAAAGCTGTTTAGTAAAACGTGTAAAAAGATAATATGACATAAAAAAAAAGAATAATAATGTTGTTAAAAATATCTTGCAGATGACAGCTGCAGAATCGATCCTTCATCCTAAAGTCTGCTTCTCTCCCTTTACTCTAAACTGAAGAATACATGTGAGCTCTGTAAAATACTATAGATAAAAACAGATTTTATCATATGCAGAATTACTCTAATCATGAGGCAGTATTTTTAAAACAAGTTTTATTTTTATATAAACTAGGATATTTAAATAAAAGTGATTGGGAAATCTAAATATTTTCATTTGCATAAAAGAGCATCAGCCTGTTTGATTTTATACAATAGTAGAGTATATATGAAATATATTTTGACACTCAAATAATTGTCACAACAAGTCTAAGTAAATAATGTGAAAGACTAAAACCTTCAACAGAAGCACCTTAAAAAATGCTTATGTGACAGCCAATCATATGCAATAATGATTGCACGTGGAAACTCAATTTAAGAACACAAGCTAGAACTACCAGAAAAAGATGGGACCCACCTTTTTCTCACTTAAATTTATATATAAATAAGTCAGACTCAAACATTCCGAACTAAGAGCGTGAAGCTTAAAACACCTTCACATTTAATTCACTAAATCTTATATATAAATAAACAATGTGAAAAAAATATTTACAATCAGAACATGTTTCTAACAATAAAGTGATTCAGAAATCTAAACATTTACATATAGGTGTTATTAATTATCAGAAGAAAATGGCATCAGCCTATTCGGTTTAGTGCAATCATATTCAAGCTCAAGCCATGAAATTCGAGACCCAGAAAATTGTCACAATAAGTCTAATTAAAGAAGTATTCCTCTCATTTTCAAATGAAAAATATTTACACTCAGAACATCATTTGCATATAAATTTTATTAATTATCTTGGTGTCTCCCCCTCCCTTCCCATGATAAAGCCCTTTGTGCTTAACACAACCTATACACCCACATGTGACAATTCAGCTATCAAGATTTATTTCAGTTTTAAAATATATCTTAAACATATATATATGTACTGCTTTAGTTTTTAAGCAGTCATTTCATTGGTTCTATAATGAACTTTATTTTTCAGTTACTAGTTTGGATTGTTTTGTTTTTATAATTGAACATTTGTTGATGCTGCCCTTATCTTTGTTGTAAAAGTTTATTTAGTATTTGGATGTGTTTTATTTTATTTCACTAAATTATTATCATTTTACAATAGAAATTTTTCAAATATTGGCTCATTTAGTGTTTTATATTAATATTGTTAATAAACAAAATTTTGTGTTGGATTCCAAAAATAAAATAAAAAAATTCAACAAGTGAAGTTTTTCTTTAAAATTTAGATTAATGGTTAAAATATTTACCTACTCTCATTGACCAAGAAAGTCAGAATGTTGGCTTTTACCAATTAGCTGATAATTATAAAATCTAACCGTAATTTCAATGTTTTGTGTCATTTCTTGGCCATTTTTAGTCGCATATTCTTCATTTTATGCTTATTTTATTGTAAATTCCTAGTGTAATCTAAATTTATAATTTTAGTTCTGAAAAAATCTGCATTTGGCATTATTTTTTCAATAAAATCGATTTTTCTTTGGCGTTTATTGTTATATTATCCTGCCTTTTTGCCCTAATAAGGCACTGGTAAGCTCTAACTATCAGTTTTGGCCATTCTTCCTCATATCTTTCTATCTGTCAAAGTCAGAAATCAAAAAATGTTTTACGCTTTCGTAATTGATTTTAAATGTAAATAAATATATTTCACATAATTTTTTTACATTCATTTATCAGAATATAAAGTTTGACTCGAAAAATTATAAATTTTAGAAGAAAAATAAGCATGGAAAAGTGAACAAAGCTTGACTGCTATTTTAGACAATTAATGAGGCTTGACCACTATTTGAATATCCATGACATTCAGTGAAAACTAACACAATAGCAACTTTTTCATAAATATTTATGTATTTTATGATTATTTTTTACACTATATTGTCTAATAATCTAGCTAGATTAATATTATGATTTAAAATATTTAATTTTAGATGAAGAAAAGACAACAGAAGTGAATATTCAGTGATGTAATTTCTAAGATATGGAGAAACAATGGTGATTTCATGTTATAATTGGTTTAAATATAATTCTTTTGTTTTTCTGCAGACTAATTTATTTATGTTTTTCTTATAATTTTCTTCAGTTATTGAGTTATTTAAATTTTTTTGTTAAATTTAATTAATTTGAAGGTAAAATAATCCAACTTTTAGAAGATAGATTATGATAATTCTGATTATTAATATTAAAATATTTCTGAATAGAAGCGATCTAAATATATTCCTGACAAATGAAATCACTCAAATTTTTATTCATACTGGCCAATAAGAAAATTTGACAGCTAAAGGGTTTTAATTAAGAAGTTAAGTTTCCTGAATTGATTTCCAACTAAACAAAGTGGAAAAAGTAAAATCAAACCTGGAGCCAGATGAGGCTAGAGTCCTAATTTATGTTTTTCTTAGGCCTAAAACTTGAACTTTCTCCCATCCACTGAACAAATAATATATCCCATCTTTCACTTAAGAATAATCTAACTTTAACTATGAAGATCTTTCATACATACTAGACAATTAACTTACCTATATCAACTTGTAAATATTGTTATAATCCTCGTTACTCTTTGGGCCAGGATAATCATTAATCAATGGAATTTCCAAACCTTATACATAGGTTTGAATTATGTTATATTCCTAACTAATTAAGCTCATGACACACTGCCTTAAGGCATTAATATAATCTTTGATTTTATTTATATTTATTTATGTTTCTTTCATACTTGCATTAATTAACCATCATGAGTTTTTTATGTTGCTCTTAAGACTAAATTATTGATTTAATACAACTTTGATATTTCTGTATACATGGCTTGCATACCACATTTATATGTATACATAATTTTATCCTATCAAAGAATGTTTTTGTATCCACTCTAATGTGTAAGTTTTAATTTTGAAAGTAAAAGTAGCAGTCTACACAGTTAAATGGAAAAGTTATGCTGGAAATAATATTTGGTATTCAAATGTTATTGTCCTTCTAAAATGCTGACCATTTGATACATGAAATAAATGGATACTCTGGGGGGGGGGGTAATTTTTTGTTTATTTGAAAGTAAGTTAATTAATACTTTTTAAAAATCTTTTATATAACTTTTTAAATTGATCATAAATTTGATTTTAAGTTTACCTCAAATGTCTGGACTTATTTAAATATGTAAGTTTTCTCAATTTTCAATACAATGTACATATAATTAAAACTTATACTATATGCTTTAATGTGTTGACCTATATTGCTGCAAGAAATATTATTGCTGTCTTTATTATATTATGAGAATATAAAGGTCTTATATAATAGTAGATAGAACATCTGTCCCCATAACCATTGCCTGGGATTCAAATCCAGGTTGTGTGTCTAGCAGGCAATAACAAACCCAGTTAACCCATCAGATTATCAATAAATAGATGGCTCTTTAACTATTTTTAATTCTATGATAAAACAAAGACAAAAAAATTTTTAATTTTCACCATCTAGCAGTTGACATGACATTATTACATATAAACATATATTGTGTGAATACACTGCATATTTTTTGCATAGTATATAATATAAAATTCATTATACTTTATGGTATTGGAATTTCATGAGAATAATATATTAGTGAGATTATAAAACGGAATTTTGTTTTCATGTCACTATCTCTCAGTTGACAAAACATTTCAATTTATTTAAATATAATATAATAATTTACTAAGGCTGTAACCTTAGAAATAAGCGTCTGAAAAATACGAAGGTAGGGACCTCTATAGGTCTTAAAACACAAGCTTACGCTATGAAGAAAAGATAGCGTAAGCTTGTGTTTTAAGACCTATAGAGGTCCCTACCTTCGTATTTTTCAGACGCTTATTTCTAAGGTTACAGTCTTAGTAAATTATTACTTAATATAATAATGGGCGTTTAATAAAAAAAAAAATTATAATTACAACTTTAAATATAATATGTAATTTATTTCTGATCATTACTTGTTAACACTGTTACTAACCATATTATTACCATATAATACTAAATTGTCCCAGGTACACAATGCTTTATTTACCACTCTTTCTTACAGTTTCAATTGCCCCAGCAATCTTTTTCAGAACTTTATATTTCCTAACCTCAACTGTTACTTCCACTCATATATCTATGTCATTGTGTCTTCTTTCTTCTTATCCAAGCTCTTTTTCCAGTATTTCTTTATCTTCTTCAAGAAGTATAATAACTACTCTTTCTTATTGTATTGCCAAATGTATACCATATAATACTAAATTGTCCAAGCACTTTCCTATTGTTACACACTGCTTTATTTACCATCCTTTTTTACAGTTCTGAAGAAGATTGATGGGGCAATTGAAATTGTAAACTGTAAGAAAGGGTGGTAAATAAAGCATTGTGTAACCATAGGACAGTGCTTGGACAATTTAGTATTATAAAGTATACATTTGGCAATGCAGTAAGAAAGAGTACTTAAATTATTAGTCATAGTCGTATTATTCAAAATATCTTTTTTTTTTTTTAAATTTTATTTTGAAATGTATATTTTCACATATTGCTATAATAAAATACACTTTTTTAATACATTTATAACTTATCATTAGGTCACACACCTTAACCAGTTTTCTTTATTAGTGTTATTGGTATGAGAAAGGGAAAAGAAAACGATGATTCTTTCAGCTACTAATGACATATTTTGTGAACTACTTTATTATACTATTAGATATAATCCATTAAAAAATAACAGGAGTTAAAATATAAAATTCTCAGTATTTTTGTAATTAAATGTCTACTTACATATATAAAAAAGTAAAGAGCAATGCCATTGGTTTTTTTTAAAAAAGAAAATTATATATTAAACTATTTTTATCATCTTGTTTTTTTGTTTTTTTTTTCATATGTCATAGCATCGGCCGGAAGGCGAACCCGCAACAACCGTCTGCTTGCTTGCAAGGCGGTTGCGCTGAGCTTGTTTTAATTGTTAATAGTTAGTAAAAAAATGTAAACTTTAATTTTTTTTTAATGTATTGATCATGTGGTATCAATACAGAAATTAAAATAGCACAACATTTTGACTGATAATTATTCTCCTTTTTTCTTCGGTTTTGCTGGCTTGACTAGTGACAATACTAGCATGAAGATTGAACCAGTTATCTTAAAATTCATGAATATTGATTATAAAGTGATGCTCTAACCAACTAAGTCACCAGTTCAATTTCCATGTTACTGTTATTACTGATCAGGTCAGAAACAACTTAAGAATAAAATAATATTATATTCTAACCTCTATGATATTACTAACAGTTAAAAGTATTTAAAAGGTTTAATTAAAATTTCATTTTTTCTAAAAACATTTTACAGTTAAAACTAGTTGATAGAAATAGTCCAACTTATAAATAAAATACCATCATCACAAATTTTCAATCAAATATGTACTCTTTTTTTTCTTTCGATTAGATAAAAATTCTTAGTAAGTTTAGGACTTTTAAATAGTTACTCTTAGATAGAGAATACCATAAGTTCAAATTGTAGTGATTAAATGAGTGTCTATGTGTTGACCATAAAGGCCAAAAAAACAAAAAAACAATTGAAATGTGATGGAATCTTCAAGCCGGAATGAAGCAGCTTCAATCACCTATGGAGCTCTTAAAATCTGTGTTACTATTTAAAATTAATATTAAAAAAGAAAAAGAGGTATGTCAGATTTAAAAATATACTTTAGCTATTTGAGTAATATATACATATATCACATGATAACCAAAACTTGAATAAAAAAATCATATAAACTAGTTTATTGTAAAGACATCCTATAAAGGTAAAAGAAAGATTGCCTTAATAATATATTGTAGATCATATGGTTTATTTACATTTTGTCTTATCATGTGATTTAAATTTAGAAATCACTGGGCTATTGACAATTCATAGTTTAAAATATACATTACAGAAGGTAAAAAGGTGTATCAAAAATTCAAAATTCATAAGAATATGACATTCTACTATCAGGAGATAAAGGCTGCATATTAAACAGATTAAACTGAGATCTTTACTCTCAAGATAATAATAGCTACATACTCATGTGCTGGCTAATATTGATTGGCTAATGGATCAAACTAAACATGAAGCAAATTTCCTAAGCTTGCATTGACTAGAAAAAATTTCAAGATTCACCTGACATAAATTTATTACTATTAATTTGTCTGAATGTTTGTAATGATGATATATTATAAGATATTATATGTTGGACTATTTCCATCATTTATGAGTGAATGTTGAATGTATAGAAAATTTTAAACTTTATTTAAACTTTCCAAATACAAACAACTTGTTAGTAATAACACACAAATAGACAACACAGGTTAGTAATTACACAACATTTTGAGTAGTATTATTCTCCACTCTTCTTCAGGTGTTGCTGACCTATGTGCAGTGATGATATCCCAAATTTCCAAGAACCGGTTCTCTAAAGATAGGCTGTATTTAAGAACCTATTCTGTTTATTTTTTTTTTTTCTAAACATTGAAGCAGTCACTTTTTGGTTTCATACCTAAACGTTTTTGGCGACTTTTTGCATGACCCCCCCCCCCATACACAAAAAAGTATAGCAGTGCTCATGCACACTATGATGTACTTTGCAATCTCACTCATGGGATTAAAAAGAATTAAACCATTTTTATAATTGGAAAAAAAAACTTATTTATTTGGCAAGATATTTCCATATTGACATTCTATTTGCATCATATGTCTCTTCAGGTTGATGATGCTGTGTTGTCATTTCTTAGCCAAACTTGAACTGAGTCATTGCAATCCCAATGATCTAATGGAAGACCTATCCAATTTATTACTAGAAGATTTGCCACATTTTTCACTTCAATGTGATATTCTTTTATCTGAATAAATTGCGTTTATCACAGAAAACCTTCATTCAGCCTCTGTAGAACTCTCAACAATGATTTTAATTATATTTTTAGCTCTTTGGATAGTTTCAGGTACAACATGTTTCTGGTGATTTCTCATAACATTTTCAACATAATCACAGAAATCATTAACTGAAATCTCATGATGAAATAATTACTCTTCAAATTCTTTCCAGGGAACTACAGCTTCTTCTATATTCAAAGCATCTGGGTTCACAATTTTAACTAATTGACGGATTTTATGATTTCTATCTTGAATATTATTACTTATGGTATTATAATCCATTAATCTTAATGTCATATTTGTTGTCACTTTATTCATGCTTTTTGATGAAGAAGACTCACACATTTGTTGTCTTCAACAAAATTAATATGCAGGAATTCCTTAGAAGAGATAGTTTCATTTATTATTTTTTTTGTAAGTACCACTCTTCTCTCTGATATTCAACTCCTTTAATTGTTCTCTTAACCAATTGTTCAGTATGCAATATATTTATACTGCTTCCTTGAAGAGCATTTGCCAACAAAGAATTTCTTCTAGTATATCGATTATTAAAGCCAGGCCTCTCATAAAATATTTGTTGGCAAGATGTTTGGCCATTCCAGAAAATTTCTTATTAGTATAAAAAAAAATCATACAGTTCTGGATAGGCTCGCCATGTTGCAACTACTGATCTATGACTGCATGCTGCCCATCTTGGGTCAAAAAGTCTGCCAAGTTTTAGAATTTCAATTCCCAAATTGGTTGAAATTTTATTCAGTGTCATTTGGTTTTTATTAGACTGATGGAAGATTTTGTATATTTCATCAATAAATGCTTTAAAGTGATTCATTTGCTTTATGTCTTTGATAGAATCCTCCAGCACAAGCTGAAGGCAATGACTCAAAGAATGCCAAACAATAAACTCAGGATTTAGCAATACCTGAAGAAAAATGGAGAATAATACTACTCGAAATGTGTAATTACTAACCTGTATTGTATATTTGCGTGTTATACTAATAAGTTATTTGTATTTGAAAAGTTTAAAATTTTCTATACATTCAACATTCACCCATAAATGATGGAAATAGTCCAACATATCACATCTTTGATTACTGTTAAGTTTAATATTGTTAATATTTTTTTAAAAAAAGCATTTTCTTAAAGACTTTATCATGGGTTTGAAAAAGTAGGAGTATTCATTTATATAGTGACATCTGCAAAGTGCATGTGTATCAACTTATTGGCTTATTAATATTATAACTTATAAACAAAAACATCGCACTATATGAAAAAAAATAAATGTCTTGTTTACATATGTTTAATTATAGGAATGACGTATCGTAAATTCTAGAAATTTCATTGGTCATTCATTTACGATGTAGAAAAGTAATTTAAAGTGATCAATTAATAACTTCACGCTCTTTATTTCAAACACTTCAGATTTGCCCATACATATACGGTTGTGTCGAAAATATAGATGGATTCATTTTATATTTTCTTAAAGATTTTATCTTGGGTTTGAAAAAGTGGGAGTATTCATTTATATAGTGACATCTGCAAAGCACATGTGTATCAGCTTATTGGCTTATTAATATTATAGATTATGTTTATTATTGTTTTTTAGTTTTATATATATATGGAAATCTTAAATGTATAGAATAATCCATTTAAATCAATTTCAAAAGCACTTCAACTGCCCCAGGCCAAAAGTCAAAGTAAACTGATCAGTCTGTCAGTTGTTCTAGGTTAAACACTTTCTAATTAAGTTGATTTAAATGAATTACTTTACACTTTCAATATTTTCATCTAAACATTCATTAAAAATATTGTATTATATATATTGTAATAGTATGAAGAATCAGGGATGAACTTGGGTTGATGGAAAATCATCATCATCATCAACCCCAGTTAATGACAAAATAATAAATATACAAATATATAATGAATAAATATGAGGAGTGATAATGAATATGAGCCTATGAGATTAACACAGCAAAAGCTAACTACATTAACTAACTATAAGTTCACCAGCATTACACAAAACTAATAATCATTCAATATCATGAATGATCAACAATAAAAATAATTCAACAGTCAATCTTGTGACTATATTTAAAAGTGGTCCATTATAGACCAGGCTTATTATTTAGCCACTGCTAAACTTAGGATAGAAATACAATCACTAATTATCTGAATGCATATACTTAGGTGCTATTCCATCAAAATACAACAATAAGTCAAATAATGCTGAGATACTAAAACATCCTGACCATCATCAATGCTCTGGCCACTTAGTACTATTAATGTATTGGCAACTATAAACTAAATTTCTAAAGAAGTAAATAAAATGAAATGTAGTGCATGGACTTTAAAGGATATCCCTTTTGTGCCAACCAGGATCATCATCATTTGGATGTTTGTAACATTCAACATAAACCCTTATTCTATGTAACTGTTATGCACAATTATCAGGAAATAAAAACTAAAATTACTGTGAGCAAGAGATATAATTCTAATATATAATGTCTTAAATCTATTCTAGGATTAATTAAATTCATTGGAATAACTTGTAAAATATACATTTATTAATTAGAAACATTAAAATGTGAAATTAAAGTCTGCTGAGTATGCCATAAACATAAATTTAGCATTCTGATTTTCATTTAATACAATAAGCTATCACATTGTCATTTACAAAAACCTCGAAATAGATTTACATAAAACATACCTAAATATAAGCACACAGATGTGAAATATAATAATTTGTGAACATATTTGAATTGTCATAAACCTATAAATGAAATTCATTTTTATAATACATAATGACTGATTTAAAATTTTATATATGTGTGCATGGAAATGTTTGCACACTGACATTTATAAAAAATAAACCTAATAAACCATATATTTCTCAACACAATTAATTACATGTTGAAAATATATATAAAATTTACATATATATAAGCGCTCAGATGTGCTGTGTAATTTAAAAATTAATATGTTTGAATTGTCATAGACTTACAAAAAAATTCAATTTTTTAATAACACAAATGCACACGTGTGTGCATATATATATAAAAACAGATAGTATGAATCAAAGTTATTAATTCATTACTTCTAATGGTAAAAAAAAAAATTTTTTTTTTTTAAAAAATTATCATGAGATTCAATTTCATAAGTTTTTTTCTTAAACCTCCACTCCCTGCCCCCCTCCCCCCAAGCTGGCTTTCTTTATTTACAATAAGATTTTCTGAGTTTTTATAAAATTTCAAAATAAAATTATTTATGAAATAATTTGTTTTTAGACATTGTTTTACTTTTAAATTAGAGATTTTAACAATTGTTATTTTCAAGAAATCTTTTAAAATAATATTGTTCTCACTATATATAATACATTACTCACCAGCTGTACTTTATATATATGACACAGTAACTTTATTTGTGCTCTGCATATAGATAAAACAATAAATGTATATACATTCTTCAGCAAGCTGATGGACTTTCTTGGTAAGCTGGTCCCCTTTAAAACAGTAGACTGGTTTATTGTCATCTTCAGGAAAGATATAATCCAGTAACTATTGGTATAATACAGTCAGTTCCATTTAATTTAGAATTTGATAGACTTTGGGTATATTGGCTAGTACACAATATATATAGGCTAATGAACTACAGAAAATTTGCTCTGGCTTCCATGTGAATCAAAATTCCTTCAATGTAGCACTAGCTGCATCCAGATCCACTGTCCCTTGCCTTCAGTTATTCCTTCATGGTAGTAGTAATCTTGTCATAATCTGTAAAACTATAATCTATTTTCCAACCTTTTTATAATCATGATAGAATTTTAAAAACACAGTAATTAAATAAGTTTTCTTTATCTTAATTGAAAAAAGTTAATGACTTTTGAATTCTCCTTAATCCTCTCAAAAACAACTTTTATAGGATTTTTATCAAAATATGTTATACAAGCTCTAATTAAAAAAAATTATTTAACCAAAATAGTGGAATTTTATAAATACCAGTATTTCTATTGTAACATAAAAACATGAATGTTTTAATTTCAAAATCAGAATTAATAAAATATTAATTAGACTCTTTTTTAAGTGTTCAATTTATAATAAAAAATTTTAAAATTCAAAATTATTTAATTCTTAACTGTTATTCCTGTGTATCTAGAAAAAAATTTTGTTTGTGTTTATTTCTACTTTTCTTTTCAACTTTATATATATATGCATGCACACACACTACTATGTTGTTGTATGCCTTGAGACACAATCATCTCAATATATATACACATGTGGATTTAATAATTTATAATTATATATAATCCTTATTTGAAACTGCTTGTTTATACTTCCACTATTAATGACTATATGATTCTATTTTCTCATTCTATTGTGAATTTAAAGTAATATAATGAAGAATAGCAGCAACATCTATCTGGCATTAATTTAATCAGATATTCTTAGCTTTTTTTGTACAACGCAGATTCAAGTTAAAAGGTAAAGTATTTTATCACATCAAAATAACTATTATATATAAATTAGCTATATATAGAACTGATATTTTATCAAATTCATTGCATGGAAGTAAGACTTGAATATCTTATTAAAGCACTATAAAGGTATTAAGAAATTGCATTTAGGGATGTTCTATAAAATTCTAAAAATAGATTTGCAAGATAGTAAATTTAATCAATATGCTCTGCAATTTTCTGGATATGATACTATAGAATCCACTATTGTTAAATCACATCTTCATTGGATTGAACATATGAAATGAGTAATAGAAAATTTGGTTTTTACAGGATAGGCAACCCCTATTTACACTTCAAAGAATATTTGAAAAGACATTCTAAAGAAGTGCAATATGATTTAGACCACATTGGAGAACTATTAGAGATGATGTTGAAATATTTCAAAGAAAAGTTAGCTGTAGAAAAAGTTAAGAGACTACCTCAAAATATCAAATAAACAGAATATGGACCAGAAGATGTATATGTAGACATACTTATTGTTCATTTTTCTATACTCATTGCAAAATTTGTCTCAAGTTTATTTTTAAACTTACTTTTTTGTTCTTTCTTGGAATTGGATGTCCATATTCATTTGTGAGTGGTTTGTTGCTGCTCCTGAATATATGTTCTTTGATTAACTTAGCGGAAGTACTTCAACCAGACACTAAACTTTGATTATTACTGATGACAATTTGTTCTTGCCTGCCACTTTTCTTTGTATTTAATTAAAATTACACCAACTATCTCATTACATCTTTAATATTTATATATCAGCATATAAATAAAGCATTTATTATAAAGAGACTTAGATAGTAGTTATTAGTAAAATATGTATTAAAGTTTCCCATCTAAAGGTCAGTTTTTCAGAAGAGTATAATCATAAATGGTGATTATTTACTGATGCTCTCCACTTTACTAACAATTGAATTTAGATTCTCCTATTCAGAAATATATCAAAGCAAAATAATGAGATAGTATATATTTTTTAATATATACAACATATGATAAAGTAATGATTTTATTTCTACTACTTTATATCATATTTATTTATTATTAATATATCATTTGTGTTTTTATAATAATATTTTAATCCATTTTCAAATTTATCTTTAATCATTCTTTTTTTTTTCTTTGAAAATTTTAACATTCCACAACTTTAAGCAATTTACTAATAGATGTGTAATGTTATGGAATTTTAAAAATATTGTTGTAATTACAAATGTCATAAAATAAGTTTAGAAAATTAAAATCTCAACATGACATCAATTATAATTTAGCTTGTGATATAATTTGTTATTGTGAACTTTATAAAAACAAAGTGGAAAATTATGCTAAACTAAAATGTTTTTATTATTTATGCTAATTGTTTTATATAAAGATTTTTGTAATTTAAGTAAATAATATGAAACTACAAGATTTAGATACATAATGTAAATTATAACATGTTTGAACTATGGCCTGGCAGTGGGGGAGGGTGCTCATATCCAGCTTGCAAAGTCCATTTTTGCAGCTTACACAGCACACAGCATGATGTCACAAGTAGCAAATTTCATTCACTTATTTAAATCTTAATTTAATTAACAATGAACATTAGATTCTTAACCTTTCATACTAAACTCTTTTATGATAGCTTTATTTGTTAATATTTGTAACAAACATCAAACTTCTGCATATTTTTTTTCACTGCTGTAAAATGGAACAAAAGTACCCACACTATTTATTACAATACATTTAAAGTTATGAGAAGGCAGTGCAATGGTTAATATGTCTATTACAGCACATGTTTCAAACATGATTACACCAAAGTCATGCTTAATCATAACCTTTCTGTCATGTGTAAATAAGTAGTCATAAAATTAGTTTTATAGACCAGTAAGGTTTGCTGTTTTATCAGCTGATTTCATCAGCTGATGTTAAAGTGTAATTTGTAAATATTGTGTACTGTTTCTGTCTTACAACAGATATTGAAGCATTAGTTATATGAAGTGGAAAATATCCCCCATATTAATTAAAATAAAATTTTATGAAATAAAATTATTTATTTTGTAGAAATATTTAGCTTTGAAATTATGAACTTCAAGAGGAAAAAAATAGATAGTGAATGCCACATCTTTAATGAAGAATTAAAAGTTCAATTTTTTTTCATGATTTTAGCAAAGTACTTAGCTTCATTTGTGAATCATTTGTAGTTAAATTAAAGGAATATAAATTAAGAACGCATTTTGACATAAGTTACATAAATTATGTCAAGAATTAAAATTTATATACTGATGAATCCAAACATCATACAGAAAAAAATTGTAAAATAATTTAATGCCCAACAAACTACTTTTATTCAACATTACAAATTTCACAAAATATTTGTAAGATGAATTTTTTTTATTCTGTAAATAATAATATATAATGTGATAAATCTTTTTTCCAAAAAAAATTGTAAAAATTGTATCATAGATAATTTCTGAATTATTGTGTCTGAAAGAGAAGAGGGAATTTGAGGTCATTAGTTTTTCCCAGAAATTGTTGCCTGACATATAGAAGCAATAAATTTAAATGTGAAACTATTAGGATATATACAATCACCAGATTTTTATGCATTACCTTTAAATGATTGTTCATAAAGGATGCAAGGCAGTTTATTACTTTTTATTATTGCTCACAATGAATATTTTTAATTTAGGAATGAAGTTGAAAAATGTTTTTCAATATACTATATTAAAATGTGAAAAACTGGTGAATATGAAAACTTCTGGAATACCCAATATGTGGGACAAAAAAAATTGTTCTTGTACCAAGAATTCATAATCCAAGTTACAATTATGATTTATACTCACAAAATTAGGCATTCACCGTATACTTATCAGCAAACATAGTACAAAAATGTATTGAAAATTGATCATATAATAAAAATGATTTGAAAGTCTTGTTAGCTTCTTATATTCATTTGAATTAAATCACAAGTGGATAATTTGGCTTTCCAAAAGGGTTATATACAGAAGTTTTGTATTGTAATTAAGTTTTCTGGTTAAGCAAGTTTGAAATGGATGTAGGGATGCAAAAAAATAAATAATTACAATTTAATTTTCAAAGAAAATGTTGACTTTCAAGACTTAATTGATTTATATTGGTTTTGTAGCTTTATTTTTTCTATTGATTTTTTTTTTTATACCATGTTAATGATTTTAAAAAAAAATTTTGCAAGGGAAGAATTTATATGCTCATGAGTTGTACAATTTTTTTGTTTTGTTTTGTTTTTTTCTTCTTAAAATTTAAGTGACAAAAATTTCAATCATTTACTGCCTTTAAAGACAATAATAGAAATTTTTAATAAAAATATTAAACAATTTGTTAATAACTTTCATATGTTAATTAATAAAATTAAATGAAAATTTGGATATTGTGGAGACATTGAAATTTTTTTTATCAGCCATTAATAATTCATTTTCTGAAAATGTTGATTCTGTTCCAGTAAATACTCTACTAGAATTGATATATTTGCAATGTGATGAAGTTCTATGGGAAATATACTGTAAAGAAAGTATATTCAATTTTTATAAAAAAAACTTAACACAATGAGTATATTACTCTAAAAGAATTAGCAATGAAAATTATTATAATATTTGATTCATCTTATGTATAATTTGTTTTAACTTATGTATGCAAACACACATTCTCAGTCATAGCTGTCCATAAAAACATGTCAATTGATGCCCATTTGGAAAAGGATCTCTACAACAAGCATTCTTCCTGATATGAAAAAACTGATAGATGCTACATTGAATTATAATAAATGTATCAGACACTTTAATTAGTTGTAGTATTTTTTTGTTTTTTGGCTCAGCAGAACACAGTCTATGTAAATAAAAGTTTGTATATGCCTGTTTAATATATCAGTTTTATTTTCTTAATACTTGATTTTTACTAATTCCTAAAATCAGAAAAAAATTAAGCAGTTTCTTTTAAATACATATTTATAAATGAAGTATTCTATCTTATAACAGATTGAGATTTTAATAAAAAGGTACTGCAACCAAACTATAACAATAGATCATATTAAAACAGGCAAACCTCACTATATATATTGCCACACACAGCAAGCTAGAGTAATCAATGGATGCCAGAAGGCTTGTGCATAAAATCCTCATCTAATGCCTACTCAAACTAGTCTGGGGATATTGGATGAATAGGTACTAGATGGGATTTTATGCACAAGCCTTCTGGCATCCATTGATTACTCTAGCTTGCTGTGTGTGGCACTATATTGTACCAGGTTGAACCGCAAAAACCACCTACTTATACGTATATATAAGTTTTGGCCGGTTTCAAACTCCTTCCTATATAAAATGTTACGTGGATGAACCGGCACGTTCAAGCAAAATGGGAGATCTTATTGATAGCTTTAACTATCAACAATGGCCCATCTTGGCTACTAGATTCAAACCCCTACTATCCAAATACTTTATTTGTTTCGGGGTAAACCCCGTGGCGCCAGCTAGTCTGAGGACTAACGTATTCGGGCAGTAGGCTCATAATCTAGCGCTCGAAACATTCCCTAAAACTAGCTCAGTCTAATTTTAATTCAATAACAAAATTATACAAAATTTGTGATGGAAAGAATTAATAAACAGGTTGGTAAAAAGAATTGACCAACAAATAAAATTTAATTTTAAAGACAATTTATTAACTAACATTTACTAATTTTAAACATTTTTATAAATCTAAATAACACACACATTTTAAGTTAACATATTGTAATATATTTTATGAGAAGGTATCAATAATCTTTGACATTTAAATTAGCTAACATTCACAAACACGCACATCAATAGTTCATTTTATTTATGCTTATAAAGTTCAAATTACTTGTCTCGGTAGGATTTACAAATTACAGCAGTGGCTACTACATATAACTGAGAATAATAAAATGTTTTACCTAGGATTTTTGAACGTAGATTTAGAACTTTGTTTCCTTCTTGTTTGTTGCTTCTTCCAGCTGGCTGGGACATTTCCTTGATGAGTTTGGTTATTCTTCAGGATTATTATTTCTGGAGACAGTTGAATATTGACGGAGGATTTCTGAGCTGTTAAGTAGACATTATTTCATGGGAAGATCTTGCTGATCTTGTTGGACTAAGGGCTGAATGAAGAGCGTATATTTCCATAAGATGCTCAACAATGCCATTTTGGTTTAAACAAGACTGACACTGAAAACTAGGCTGAAAACTGCAAACTCAAACTGGATGTCCGATAAAAATCTAGCTATTTATATATCCGAATTGTTTTCGTTTTAATATCCTCCAGCAAAAGGTGCAATAGGTGTTGTTGAAATTCCATTAGTAATTAATCCTATGACAACATGTTTTTGTCGATTGTTTAATTAGTAGTAGCTATTTTAAAACGTGTTGTTTTCATATCTTTAATTAGTAGTCCACCGCTGTGTTTTTAAATAAATCTTTATTTAACTTAATAACCATTGCTGTGTTTTCCAAATATAATTTCTTTTTTAACTTTCATTTACATATATATATATATTTAATATTCTTCTCATACACATACATTTATTTACACTCGCACACACATATATAATTTATTATAATAAGCTTGAATGAAAAGAGATTTATATTTTTTTTTAAATTTTAAATTACTTATTTTTACGAATACCAATTTAGAAAAACTTTACTTTCTTTTATAACCCTTTTAGTTTGACTGTAAGAAAACCCCCTTCCCACTTTTAATCTTTTATTTCAAACTCTTTTACGAAAAATTTTAGATTTTTTTTTTTTTTATTTTAATAATTTTTTTAGACAAAATTATTTTATATACATGTGCCAAATTGGCCTTGGCACATTACACCCCCCTCCATTTTAGAGTAAAATGCATCATTTTTGGACCCTTTTATCTCTTGCAATTTTAATTCTTGATTCTAAATATTCATTTATTTTGTAAGCTTGCTTTTCATAATGCTTTCACTTTACATACCAAACGGCAATCTGTTTTGACTATCCTTTCCTTCAATCTATGCCGAATACATTGCTCACAATGATCTAAATCATGGATAACGACCACCGGGACAAACTAATTTTGTGGCACAGGGATCTTTTGGAAATGACACGGAAGCAGATTTGCTGACTTAAACCAACTTACACGTATAAAAAACGAAGCTTCATTTGCTGATTCTCTTGATCGGACTTGGAAAAAGAAAGGGTCACTGCGAAATGGCAGGAATTTTCAACTGTCCATTTTCGACTTACGCTTTGGAAAGAGGAATGATCCTGATAAGTCCATTACAGGTACTAAAATTTATCCAGTCGGCAGCTTTAAACTTATCCTTAACTAAACTTATTTCTATACTACCCTCATTCCCTTTTGCTATAGATAAATTCCTACACATGTGTATATGTGCAGCACAATTATACACCTACTAATATTCTAAATATCGAGTTATTTCTGGACTTGCTTACAGGGAATCTATAATAAATAAATCCCTTCTTGCACACATCATGAGGTGCAGCAGTGCCAAGAAAATAACCTAAAAGGATATCTGGATAAATACATTTCAGAAACGCATCATGAGGTATCGTATTTACCGGAATATTACCAGTGTATGTGCGCGTATATACACATGTATACTTATACACTCTTAATACACTTAGATTGACTTTATATTTTATTATTAATCTTACAACATTATTTTTAAATTCATATGAACATTATTCTAACATTTGTATTAATCTAATCTCACAATATTATTCTAAACTACCACAGACATCAATTTTCATATTTATATTACGGAATCATATTTTAAATCATTTACTTAATTTCTTTATTAACATGCGTGCATTCAGAAAACTATTTTATTTTATTGCTCTTTATTATTATACTGACATTTGATTTGACTTAATTACTTTAAAACATTTATTTCCTTACTTCTAATAACATGCGTATATTTAAAAAACTATTTTATTTTATTGCTCTTCATTCATTATTATTTTATTAGAGATTTTTTTTCTTGATTATTTTAAACAATTTATTTACATCCTTTCCTTAACTTACGGTATTCAAAACAAACTTTTATTTTAACGTGCATGTACTCAGAAAACTATTTTACTTTCTTACGATTCATTATTATGCAAATATCTATTTGACTAACTTTATTTTATTCTAGAAATTCCGTTATCTTTTCATTTATTTAATCTACAACTTTACTTTTACATCATTAATTTGACCCATTTATTTAACTTGATTTTATTGATTTTTTTTTTATTTGAACTGTTTATTTATGAGCATTTCCTTAATTAATATGTGCGTGGAGAAAAACAAAAATCTTTTATTTTATGAAGCCTCCGTTATTATTATTGCTTTCAAACATTTAATTTATTATTCAGTTATTTTTAATTTTATTATTTTAGTTTTAAATAGAAGTTTCAGATTTAAACTTCTCAAATTATTGACATTAGAATAATCCTACTCCTGCTCATTGTCCATTTCCAGTCCTTTTTGTTTATTTCCTTTACTATTCTGCCCGTTTACTATCTTTTAAATATGTCCAGCGGTTCCTTCTTTCTTTCTACTAACTCACTAACATAAATTATACTCCATATTCTCACTTCTATCTCTCGATTAAAATCTATTTTATCTCTTTCTCTTTCCGTTCTATTTTCTGCCTTGTAAATTAGAAAACTTTTAAGCTTCACAGACCTCCGTATTTTTCCTAACCATGAATATTTTTTCTTACACTTTCTCTTTGTTTTAAATCTACGTCTACAGCGAATGCGAACGTTTACTTTAAACCTTTTATTTTTAATTCTTTGTAAAAACTCATTTACGCTATTTTCTACCTTGAACTTATGTCTCTCTTCAATTTCTTGATCTATATTTTCCTCTGTCTTAGCACTATCCTGTTCTGCTTTAATTTCTAATTCTATTTCAGTCTTCTCTGTTTCAATGCTATCTAGTTCTAATTCAATTTTTACATCTTTTATCACGTCAACTTTCTTTTCAACTTCCTGACTTTCTTTAATTAAATCTGACTCTATAACTTCTTAGTTCTTCTCTACCTTTCCTGTTGTCTTGTGTCTCCTTTCTCTTATTTCTGCAATGAATTCTTTTTGATCTTGCATGATTTCTTCCATCAGATTCATCATGTCTATCATCATTTTCTTCATCATCTGCATCTCAGACATTTCTTTCTCTTTTTCCATTTTTAAAACAATATTTTATTTCTTTGACTAAATTTAAATATGAGCTGTTTATTTATTTTTCTTACTAAAATGGAAATATACGCTAACTCCACCCCCTTCATCCCTTTTCTCTACCCAATCCTAACGCTTTAGCTCCGCCAAAACACCCAACTGTCTCTGATTTAACATAATGATTTATTTTAACTAACGTAAATACCATAAATCTCTCTTCATTTAAAGGGGGGGAAAAAAAGGTTTCAGTCAATTCTTTTTTTTTTTATATTTTTAAATTAATACCATTTTACGTACGTAATTTCGCTTTTCTCTAAAAAATTTGTCAAACAAGAAACACAGTATTTGATTACTATTGTTTCTTAGGTCGAGCCCCAAACGTTGGGAAAGCCATTTATGTACGGGGTCAAACCACAAAAACCACCTACTTATACATATATATATAAGTTTTGGCCGGTTTCAAACTCCTTCCTAATACATTTATAATCTTATAAATGTTATGTGGACAAACCGGCACGTTCGAACAAAATGGGAGATCTTATTGATAGCTTTAACTATCAACAATGGCCCATCTTGGCTGCTAGATTCAAACCCCTACTATCCAAATACTTTATTTGTTTCGGGGTAAACCCCGGGGCACCAGCTGTTCTGAGGACTAACGTATTCGGGCAGTAGGCTCATAATCCAGCACTCGAAACATTCCCTAAAACTAGCTCAGTCTAATTTTAATTCAATAACAAAATTATACAAAATTTGTGATGGAAAGAATTAATAAACAGGTTGGTAAAAAGAATTGACCAACAAATAAAATTTAATTTTAAAGACAATTTATTAACTAACATTTACTAATTTTAAACATTTTTATAAATCTAAATAACACACACATTTTAAGTTAACATATTGTAATATATTTTATGAGAAGGCATCAATAATCTTTGACATTTAAATTAGCTAACATTCACAAACACGCACATCAATAGTTCATTTTATGCATGCTTATAAAGTTCAAATTACTTGTCTCTGTAGGATTTACGAATTACAGCGATGGCTACTACATATAACTGAGAATAATAAAATGTTTTACCTAGGATTTTTGAATGTAGATTTAGAACTTTGTTTCCTTCTTGTTTGTTGCTTCATCCAGCCGGCTGGGACATTTCCTTGATGAGTTTGGTTATTCTTCATGATTATTATTTCTGGAGACAGTTGAATATTGACGGAGGATTTCTGAGCTGTTAAGTAGACATTATTTCATTGGCAGGTCTTGCTGATCTTGTTGGACTAAGGGCTGAACGAAGAACATATATTTCCATAAGATGCTCAACAATGCCATTTCGGTTTAAACAAGACTGACACTGAAAACTAGGCTGAAAACTGCAAACTCAAACTGGACGTCCGATAAAAATCTAGCTATTTATATATCCTAATTGTTTTCGTTTTAATATCCTCCGGCAAAAGGTGCAATAGGTGTTGTCGAAATTCCATTAGTAATTAATCCTATGACGTGTTTTTGTCGATTGTTTAATTAGTAGTAGCTATTTTAAAACGTGTTGTTTTCATATCTTTAATTAGTAGTTCACCACTGTGTTTTTAAATAAATCTTTATTTAACTTAATAGCCATCGCTGTGTTTTCCAAATATAATTTCTTTTTTAACTTTCATTTACAGATATATATATATTTTAATATTCTTCTCACACGCATACATTTATTTACACTCGCATGCACATATATAATTTATTATAATAAGCTTGAATGAAAAGAGATTTATATTTTTTTTTAATTTTAAATTACTTATTTTTACGAATACTAATTTAGAAAAACTTTACTTTCTTTTATAACCCTTTTAGTTTGACTGTAAGAAAACCCTCTTCCCACTTTTAATCTTTTATTTCAAACTCTTTTAGGAAAGATTTTAGATTTTTTTTTTTTTATTTTAATAATTTTTTTTAGACAAAATTATTTTATATACATGTGCCAAATTGGCCTTGGCACAATATATAGTGAGGTTTGTCTGTTTTAACAACAGTTATACACAAGCATAAGAGATGGTCATGTGATATTTAATAGATCATATTGATAGTTGTCTTCATACGCAGAGACACAGTTAAATAGTAGGTATAAAACAAATTTATTCCAATCATATTCTTAAGAAAATTGATGTTTATTCTCTAAAAGCATTTACGGCTTGTGCTAAATTTCAATAGCTATTATGTACTAAAATTATTAATTTGGATTTTCAGAATTGGGATGTTACTGAAGCATTCTGATTAGGATTGTGTTTTGGATGCAAGTAAATCTATTCTTGAGTTCACTGAAAGAGCAAAATCATGACTAGTTTTCTGATAATGATTTTATATAGTTTTAATTTATATACAACATTTTTGTTTGACAGAATAATAAATTAAATATTGTAATTAATATAAAGATTTAAGGGCAGAAATTTAATGATTGTCAAGAAGATTTCAAAATGATTGATAGATTAAAATTGAAAAAGAAATAGATATTTGCTGATTGTATTCATTTTAAATCTTTTTGATGCATTTAGGATAGCATACAAATCTGAAAAATAATATCATAATAATATTCTACTATTGGAACTCACTATAACAATATTTCAAACAGATAGAAGTATTTTGATCATCTTTGAAAAATGATACAAAAATTGAAATGACAATATATCCAGTTTACCTTCTCATTTAAATTTGAAAAGACATATTCAGATTAATTAAATTAAAACAACTCTTTGTAATCATTGAAATGATAAGGCTGCAATTTCTTCTGATGAGATGCCTGGAAAAATTTAAAAATATGATGGTAATATGTTGACATCAAAAACGTTGAGATTTTTTAGGAATATATGAAATCTTGAAGTTATATAACTGTCTGATCTTAAGAATGTTTATATAGTTTCAATTTTTAAAAATAAAGATGAAAAGTTAAAACTACAGTAATTATTGTTGAATATCATTAGATGAATAGATATACCAGAGACATTGTGTGATATTAGAAAGTCAAGAAGTATTATTATAAACATGGTTTTTGTTGCCAGGAAAATTCAAGAAAAGATTTTGGAACATATAAGTGGTTTATATGTTTTTATTTCTTTGGTCAAGGAATTTGATTCAGTTGACACTATTTGAAATAAGTCAACCAAAGTTTATTCATATTACACAGTTTTGACATAATAGAGTGACAGGAAGTAATATTACTATGAAGTAATAAATCTGAAACATTTGAAATGAAACCTGATGTTAAACAAGGATGCATGCTTGCTCCAACTTTATTTTCAAAGTGTTTTGGAATCATTTATAAATGGTTTCATGAATCAGGGATCAACATGCAATATCGATTTCATTGTGGAATTTTTATTGTGAATTTATTCAAAGCAAAAACGATAACTTCATCTTCTTGGATTTTGGATTTACAGCATGCTGATGATTGTGTTATTTTTGCCACTTCAAAAGATTATCTACATAATGCACATAATGTTTTGAACATATAAAGACTTTAATTTAGTAATTAATGATCAAAACTTTCAAGCTCTTTATCAGCCAATGATCAAAAAAATTTGTCAGAACCTTTTTAGTCTGGATGGTAATCAACTTATGCATGTAAGCTAATTTAAATATCATGGTAACCTTTTAAAATAAAAAGATGAATTTAAATGCTATGTTTCACAAGTTAAAATATAGGATACATCATCACAATGAAATAATTACTGAAAGTAAATTAATTGTACTTAGAACAGCTATTTTACATAATTTACTATATGGAAGAGAGAATTGTACACTTCATTGTAGCAGCATAAATGCACTAAAAAATTTCATTTAAAGATGTTCCATAAAATTCTAAAAATATATTTGCAAGACCATAAGACCAATCAATATGTTCTTTAATTTATTGATGTGATGCTATAGAATTATTTACTATAAAATTTCATCTTCATTGAATTGGACATGTGAAGTGAATGAACAGTGTAACACTCTTAAAACATTTTATATTGAAATTGATTATGGTTTTTATAGGAGCAGATCCCATTTGCATTATAAAGATTATACCGACCATATTCTATAGAAGTGTAATGTTGATTAGTTCATTCGAAAGATCTGACAGGATAGAATACATTGGAGAGGTGCAATTAGGTATGTTGTTGAAATATTTCAGAAAGAAAAGACAACTTTGCAAAATATCAAATAAAATAATGGATCTGTTTGTTCTATATATTTATGGTTTACAGAATGATTTGTATAGTCAACACAACGTTCATTTTATTCTATTATATTTTTAATTTTAAGAATTGGGTAGTTAAGTTATATTCCATTATTATTGGCTGCTGAAAGTAATAAAATAAACAATTGATTTTTAAAAAAAAAAGTATAATTTTTACCCAGTAAAGTATTCTCATTTGTTTTTTGCATTTATTGTATAAAAAGTATTGAACACAATATTTTAAATGCATTTTCTGTGAAATTCACTTTTTAAAAAATGCAACCTAAAGGCTGTCTGCATATTATTTTTTATGAAGAATACTTCGTAATTAACAATAGCATTGTATATATGATTAGTATGACTGAATACATTTCTTGATTTTCGTTTAATTAGAACAACCTCAGCTTGAATGTTATTCAGGAAGTTCACTGATGTTATTTTTTAAATCACTTTTGAAGAAACTTGATTACCTTTCTACTATAGGAAAAGATTACAAAATATAAGTATTAATTTCTGACAGCACAGTCGGATTAAAATTTGATTCGGTTAAATCTGAATCATATAAATATTAAAAGAATATATATTATAACACTGCGAGAATTTTATCAAAGCTGTTTCAAAATTATATTAATTTCAGTGATTGCTTAAATATTTAAAAATGCCAAGTATAAGCAGACCCTCCCCCCTCGCAACTTTAATTGCCTATAGAATTCATAATTTAAAATTTATTTTTATTGGAGGTAAAAAAAACTGGATTTGTAATGTGTATATTTCCATCTTCCCTCTTTATTCTACTTAAAATTAGAATAGAGAGTATGCGAATATTTAAAAAATATATGTCCTGTTAGACTTCCATATATTTATATTATTTCATTCCAAACCTTTATATAGTTCCAGAAATTCGGAGCCAATACAATATATTGACATGTGCATAGTGCATATTTTTAATGTGTGTACATCACATATACATGTCAATGATGTAATTACATTTTAAAAGTATATCCATTAAGATATCGATAAAAATGATTAACAAAAAATAAAGCAGTTATAATAAATAAAGGGAGAAACTATCCAAATCTGTATAGGGGATTTATGTTTATTTGATTACTCTCAAAAAATAGACGTATAATTTTTTTCCTTTCGTTCTTTTTAAGATGAATATTAATGACGATGATGAAATGCAAAATATACAATACTTAAGCTCATAAATTTAATATATTTTCTCGTACAGCAGCAGTTAGTTATTTTCTCGTGACATTTACAATTTTAATGACCGTTTTTATTTTATGAATTAGACAATTAAAAATTAGTTAATGATAGCAGCGATTCTGTGAAACTTTAAAAAAACTGGAATGCTTTGTTATTTCTGAACTTACATAACCATCAATTACACGTCATAAATTGCTTGATATTAGTTTTTAATGGATCCTTAGCTAAAATTTTCAAATAGAGTCGATGCTTTTTGACGTAATACTTTACTGCCTACCAAAACATTTTATTTGTTCATATTCAACTTTCACAAATTTATCGCATTTTTAGTCTCCTAAATATTTATCATATTCTGTAGATATAACTTTATTAGTTTAAAGTACAAGTGACCCCCTCCCCTTATTATTTTGTGATTGCTTACTTGTTCTTATTAACTAATCAGCCAAATTCAGTATATTTCAGAAAAATAAATCAATCACTTTCATATTTCTACACAAGGTAACCATTTTATAGCCTTTTCTTGGAAGAATATATCAACTATTAACTTTAGATTTTGAGTCTAAAGTAAATAATCTTTTAAATTTTTAAATTCTAACAAAAAAAAAATGTACTGAAATACATTCGTAGGCTGGAAAAATGTGGGATTTAGAGCGGATGCTGCCAAATAAGAAAATACTGCTGCTATATAGGCACTTAAGAAATATGCGAGCATTTTATGAATTTCTAATTTTTTTATATTAATTCTTTGTTTTTAATTGAGGCTTATTGTATTAAAAGATTTTAAAATCATAGATATAAGGATATACTATGTTTTATTTTTAAATGGTGTTATAAACAATATTTGTGAATAGATATATATACAGTATATATTTACTTTAGATGTAGATAATTAGAACTGATTGACAAGCATTAAGCATTTAAATAAACAGAACCAAAGTCTAACTGCTTTTCTTACAAAACTATTTGAATTTCTTTATAAACATAGGAGTTATAAAAAAATGAAGTCATTATATGAATTTTGAAAATGTAATTTGTAATGTGCTAATCTCGCTCTTTAAAACCACTAATCAAAATAAAGCTATCTTCCATAATTTGATATAGTAATAGAGCGGCCGGCTCAGGAATCAAGTTACGTGAATCACAGCCCAGTTCTGTTGCTGCTGGAACTCAAACTTCTTATGAACGTCCAAGCAATAAATCTTTTAATTATTTTATTATTATAAAAAAATTATTCTAAAATGGTGTTGAAGTTGGGATAATTGCTCTGTATTGTGAATAGCTTTATGGTGAGCAAAAGTTTATGATCTGCTTCTTGAGGAAAGAAAATGAAACTAGTCATCTGTGATATTTTTATACTTTGGTGCTTAAATATTTACTTTTATCCAGACAAATTATATGAATATTTATTAAACAAAAGCAAAACTCTCCATACAGTAGTGATCATGTGAATATTTATTATTTTAATTTCTGTTAAGCAGATCTGCTTTACTTTTTTAGAATTTGATTACAGAAAGTAATATTAATTTATTAATTATATATTGTTTTATTTACCAATAATAATTGATTAATAACATATACATCATAAAAAAATTTTCAGTGAAAATAATTTTAAAATTATGGATTTTATATATAATCAATATTTGAAAAAAATTATTCATAATTTATAAAAATGATTATTTTTTATGTGGATGATTTTATTATTGCAATTTAATCATATTATTTACATTTTAAGCCAATAAACATCACATGACCACCACCTCTTATGCTTGTGTAAAACAGGCAAAACTCACTACATATATATATTGGTGTTTCTCAGCGGGTAGTCCACAAAAAGTTTATAAATTTGTTCATATTTATTACATATTTTTTAGAATATTTTAAATTACGACTAATTTTATTAAATTTATCTTTAATTCAGTTTGAAGATTTTCTTTTGTTTGTTAGTTGTTTATTCATAGAAACTAAACTAATAAACAAAACACTACAAAAAATACAAAAAAGTTTATATTTCCTAATATCAGTTATCTCACAGTAAAAACACTGCTCCATTAACAATTTTGTACATGTACACTTTATGTGCTGAGGTGGACTTTGGCATAGTAATAAATGAACAAAATTTAAGCCTGCAAAGAAATAGTACTACTTTTGATCTATGGAATAAAATTAAGGCATTCAAGAAAAAGTTAAAACTATGGTATGCACGTGTAGAAAAAACAAAAAACTATGACATGCTTCAATCATTTTCAGAATTGATAAATGAAGTTGATATAAATATCGGTGAAATGAAAAATACTGTTTATGGACATTTAGCAAAAATTTGTTGTGCATTTGATCAATATTATCCACAGGGAAAAGACACACAGAAAGACAGTATGTGGATTTTAAATCTGTTTATTGAACAAGAAAATAACTGATTTGGAATGGGAAAAATTAATAGACTTAAATTGCAATGGTACATTAAAGTTATTAATTAATTCAACAAGTATAACTCAACTTTGGATCAAAATTAAAACTGAATATCCAGAATTATACAAAAAAGCCAAGAGTGTTTTGCCATTTTTGACCACCTACTTATGTGAGTTGACATTTTCAGCAGTTGGCAATGAGGCTCATAAAATCAAAAGAAAGAAATTACTTATTGATAAATCCAGCTTTACTCAGCAATCACAAATATATCTTCAAGACTTGATCAGATAATTTTGAAAAGAATCAGCAACAATCACATTAGTTTGGTTTTATAATTATAATTATGTTTTACTCAGTTACTTAAACATTATTCATTGTTTTTCTTCAGATTTTGTTTATTATTAATTTAATATTTTGTTAGTTGATTTGCTTTTGTTTAGTTTTGCTAATTATTCTATGATTTTTTATAATTCTTGGAAAATATATTACAATAATTATATTTTATTAAAAAAAATACCCATTTTTTCTTACATTTTTTTTTTTTGATCAATACTTCTTTTGGTTCATAATAAAAAATTTAAAGAGATCATGTGATTCCATGGCATGTACTCAGTTGAGAAACACTGATTTAGATCATTGCTGTCTCTTACAAATTTCATGATGTAAATAAATATATCATTGGCAAATCTTTTGGCAGTCATAGCGTCTTTTTTTTTTTTTTTTAAAGAAAAAAATAGTTATGGAAGGTCTTTTAGTTCTTTATTTAAATTTTGATTTACAAGAATATTTTTACATTTTTATGTCTGTTTTTATAGAATCACTTTTTCTTCTATTTTGGATTTAAAATCTTCTATAATTTAAAAAATTTTAAATAGTGACAGTAAACAGGTTTAAATAGCCCACTATAATGCAACAGCTCCAGAATTCATAGACCAACTACTACTCATTAGGTTATTCTGTACTGAAAAATGTTTAAGAATAAAACAACGCTTGTTAGTTAGTATTTAAGTTATAAAAATTGAGGTTAAATAAACATCACATGATCACCATTTCTTATGCTTGCTCATAACTGTTATTAAAACAGGCAAAACTCTCTATACGTATTGCCATTTAGTGCAAGCCAGAGTAATCAATGGATGCCAGAAGGCTTGTGCATAAAATCCCCATCTAGTGCCTTACTCATCCAATATCCCAGACTAGTTTTTGGCTTGTGGCCTTTGTTAGTGAGGAGGCTTGGATCTGAGAGCATTGCACCTAGATCTTAGGATATAGGTGCTCTCAGATCCAAGGCTACTCACTAATGAAGGTCACAAGCCAGAAACTAGTTAGGGGATATTGGATGAGTAGGCACTAGATGGGGATTTTATGCATAAGCCTTCTTGCATTCATTGATTACTCTGGCTTGCACTGAGCAGCAATATGTATAGAGAGTTTTGCCTGTTTTAAAAATTGAGGTTACCAGTGAAAATAAATTTGGAAGAAAAAGTGCATTCAGTTTGCAATAAACTTTTTTTTAATGTTAATACAACAATAAGTTTTCCTTATGATAATTTTTTTTAAATTAAATTCAATCCATATTTTTAAATAATAAAAAAAGCAGATCTGTTTATAGTGTGCTCATGTGATCCTTACATATAATTGTTATTGAAGAATTTTCCATATATTTATGTATACAAACATTTCTGGACTTGCATAAACCTAACATATATCCATACTCAAGTCAAAAATAGTTGGCATACATGAAATTTGCAGAAAGCATGCCTAATAGCTAAAATGTCATAACCCTCAATGTTGAATAATTTAACATTACAAATAAAGAAGAAAATATCTTTCTTTAATTCATTTTGCATTTTTGTTATACTGTTGAGAATTAAATAATAATTTAATTTAACAGAGTAAAAAAAAATCATTTATTAATTATAATTATTTGCAAAGCATCTATATATATATAAAAAAACATTTTCAATCCATAAATATGATCACTAAAAATTTTACTTTAATATAAATGATAATAATAAAGCTTTATATTTTTTATTTATTTATACATAAATTGAAGTGCACAGAATACATTATTTAAATCTGAAGCTGATTGTATATAAATATAATTACACAAATGATAACTTATATTTTGTGTATAAATATAAAAATAATAAATAATTCACTAAGAAAGGAAATTTTAAGTTTTATATGAGATTACATTTAATTTAGCTTGATAATATAAGCTTCTGATATTTAAAACTGAAAATAGGTATAATGTTTTATTCAAATATTATTCCATATTATCATTGAATATACTTATAAAATAATATTACAATAAGCATGTGTATATTATTTCTTTTTCACTTTAGTATTTAAATAAACATTTTACATTCTATAATATAATATCTTGACCTTTGGTTTTAAAAATATTGGATTTACAATTTTTTTAACAGCATTTTTTTTTTTAAATTGAGAAATTAATCTCAACATTTTTTTTGACTAACCATGAGTGAAAAGTTCAAATATTGATTAGCGAAACACTTGAGTTTTCAAATTTTGAACTTAATGTGTTCTTATTATGAAAACCAAATTTTCTTTCCATTTAATTAAAATGAAGAAAAATAATTTATGTATTTCTAGTAATTTGTTATTAGAAATTTAAGATGTTTCTTATTAAATAATTAATGTCAGAAAATAATGAAATATAGGATCTAGCAATATTTTTGAATATTTTAAATAGTTAAATAATTTACAAAGAAAAATTATAAAAGTTTTCATCTTAGGGATAAGTTATTTTGCATTCAATTCAAATGAAAAATGTTTGTTGATATTTCTGGAAAAAGTCTTATATTAGGTCTTTATTTATGATTACTAGATCCCCAAATATTAAATTAATAAATTCCCATAATTGGCATTACAGGTCTGACATTATTTACATATCTACTTTTTTTTAATGTTTATATATAGAGAGAAATATATTACAACCATCTGTTTCAGCTAAATGTGGATATCTGAAATAGTTTCAAAAGGAACTTCATTGTTAAAACTTAATATATTACAATAGGAATGAAGAAACAATATATACAACTTAACATATTTACAATTTTGTTAGGATTAGAAAACAAAACATTACATATTGTTAAACTTACAATATTGTAGGGAGTACATCATAGTTTTAAAAAAATTGGGAAATTATAATTATTACATCTCAATATAGCTGCAAATAGATTTGGAGTGACTTTTCACTAAATCACATATATGTGGTTGTACAATACTTAGCCATTTCACTACTTGGAAATTTTTTGGGATTACCTTTAATCCTCTAATGTTCAGCATACTTATTTTAAATTTTTTTGTATCTACTTAATCTATATCTGTAACTTTAACTTTTAAAAGAAAATTAAATAATTTTAATTCTTAAAATGCACTATTATCTGCTAGGATATATTATATGCTAGGATATAATTAGTATGAGCTAAAACAGTTACTATCAAATGATAGCATATGAGTTACATGATCAATGTTGTATTTATTGTGAGGCATACTACTCTCAAGTCTGCTAGTCATTTTCAGAGACATCTGTAAATCCATCATCAATATTCAAAATAGTTTGTTTTTTTAACTTTTTTTAAAAGTTTTATTGAATATATTTCACTAGGTTTCTTCTGATGCATTCTGCTTCTTTGCTCCTCATTTTTTACTGGATGGATGACCTAGTTTTCTTTCCTGGGTTCACTATTTGTAAATATTAAAACCTTTGGCATACATGGTGTTTAACTGCCATTGACTTATGTTAATATTTTGTTTATAACAGTAGACTGTTGAGTTACTTGTAGTGCAATCCTCATTTTGTTTTTCTTTAAGATTATTTTTTTATAGGTTAGCTTTTGTTTATATTTAGAATATTTAAATTTTTCTGAGGTTAGGTCAATAATATCTGTATCAATTTGTGCTTTATTTAGAGGGCATTGATGTCTGGGTGCATTAGTCCTTGCATTTCACATTGGGACAGTTTATTGCTAAATATCCACAAATGTCACACTAGCACTTTCCTACAATTTATATTGTAATTTTCTTACAATTATTTTACCATTATTTCCCACTTATATATGTGCAGATGTCTTTGTATTATAACATTAATGAGTAATTAGTTTTATATCTTTTCAAAGCTTCTTTCTACATTTAAATTGTATAAAAATATTTCTAATGGCTTATTTCTTATCTGACATCCAAACAAATGAAAAGAAAATCCTCAAAGATTGGTAAATGAAATTAAATAAAAATAAAAGCATTTTAAAGAATATAAAATTGATCATGTATTATTGTAAGGCAATTATATATTATAAACTTAATGTTAAATGTTTTGGATAATTCAAAAGCTATGATGCAGAAATGTGTAATATGATTTTTTTTTTAGGCTAACAAACTTTTTTTTTCATTATTAGAGTCAAACATAAAAATATTTCTCTCTCTCTATTTTATTCAAATTAATTTCATTTCGTTGAATTACTTCTGTTTGTTTTTCATAAGATGTACAGTGTGTTGTTCATCTCAGTGAGATATTGGTGAAATGATATGGGTGTTTAAAATATGTATTAATTTTAATTGTTTGTTAATATCAAGTTTATAGATTTGCTAAAGATAGCTATATTTTTTAATATTTGAGCAGAATTATATATTGTATATTTATGCAAGCAAAGAGTTATATGGCTGATAGCATATACCATATTTATGAATATGACAGCAGTATCACTAGTGCAAGTCTTAATAATCATCAATATGCAATAAGGTTTATGCATAAAATCCCTATCTAGTGCCTACTCATCCAACATCCCCAGACTACTTTCTAGCTTGTGACTTTAATCAGTGAGAAGCATTGGATCTGAGAGCACTGCACCTAGATCTCGGAATCCTCCAGCATCCACTTTTTATTTAGTTAGTTAATTATAAATCTAAGAGTCCAAGATGAAAACATAATAATGTTTTCAATCTAAACTCATTCAATTGTATAGTCATATGGATGAGTAGAGATCTAGATAGAGAATTTAAGCACAAACCTTTATGCATCCATTGATTACTAAGGCTTGCATGGGGTGGCACTACTATATGGAACATTTGCTATTGTTATTAAACAGCTTTGTAAACATAGGAAATAGTGATCATGTTATGTTTTGTTGGTTTTATATTAATTCTGTTTGTGGTATAATGGTGACTGTGATTTTTGAAAAACCAAAAACACTAAATTGTATAGATGATGAACTGTTTTCAAATCCTATATGACTATAGAAGTGAATGTGCTTAGATGGAAAATATTGTTGTGTTTTCATCTTGGCTCTTTCTAAGATCTAGGTGCAATGTTCTCAGATACAAGATTTCTCATTGATGAAAGTCATAAGCTAGAAACTAATTTGGGGGTATTGGATGAGTAGGCACTAGATATGGATGTTACGCACAAATCTTTTTGCATCCATTGATTACTAAGATTTGCTTGAGTGGCATTAATTTATGAAGAGTTTGCTACTGTTATTAAATAATTTATGTAAGCATAGGAAATAATGATCATGTGATTTATGAATATGCTGATAACATTTACATCTACATATATTTCCCTATCAAGAAATATTTAAGAATTCAATAGATTTTTTTTCCTTAGGTAAGATATTTTGTGAACATACCAAGAACTTTTTACCATTTATTGAAGCTGCCATGAATAGCAAAAGAAATGTGACCAACTGTGTCTTATTTCCTTGAAGTTTAAGAAAATGTGAAAGTCAGAATGGACATAATGTAATTTGCTTTATATAGAATGCTATGTTAATTACAGCATTATCTTTAATAAATATTGTTAGGTTAATTTTTTAATAGCATATATGCTGCGAGGATTATTTGCTTGTCAAGTTTATGTTATCATCTTTTTTAATAATAAAGATTTAATTGATTTGAATTTGGCATATCATCATCTGAATATTCTAATTTGAGCTCTCATGATGTTTAATATTTTTAGGTAGGAATACTGCCAATTTTCCAAATTTATGGCAATAAAGTTATCTATTTTGTCTTTTGTGAAATAATTAATAAACTTTCTCACTATGAGTTATTATCATAGCTATAAATATGATGTATGATATTTTAGTAAATTATATTACTGAAAATTAATCATTATTTGGAATTTTGTGACTTTAATTGTAAGACTTTATTTAAAAAATCAGTTTTATACGAATTCATTATTATCTTTAAATATTAACGTAAATCAGGTAGAGTGGGGGGGGGGGGTCAAAATGGAAATCAAAAGATTCAATGATAATTTAAAAAATAAGAAGAAATATGAAAATTTTCAAGTATGAATATTTTTTTTTTCTGAAAAGCTTTGTTAGACTTTGAATTTACATGTTTACATACTGTGATAAACTGTCTATGATTCACAATGCATATTTTGATTTTAATGTAATTTTACACCATAGAACTTCATTATCTCAGAATAAATTTTTAAACCCACATGATATGATATACTTATGATATTAGTAAGCACACTATGTTACAACCAAATGACAAAAAATAATGAGTCATTTTCATCAGTCACCCAAATCCATTCAATTGACCATAGACCCACATCACAATACACTAAAGAACCCAAGAAGTGAGTTATTTCTAACTCAAACCTGGATTCCAATGGCCAAAATTCCCAAAGATTTGCAAGTCCAAACAGTAAGAGTCCGTAAAAAAATCTGTCCATACATGTCCCATGGCTGGCGTCAGTGAAATGCTCACTGTCCAGGTCCTTCTCTGAGGTGCAGTAGACCACTTAGTCATCTCAGGCTAAATTGCATGCTGAAGGGTTCCTTCCATAATTACCCTGTCCTTGATTAAAATTCTTAGATAACTTAATATTTTCAACAAGTATTAAGATCTTTTGAGGCAAAGAAATTGGAAATCCCAAAATGCAGTCAGATATAAGAAGAAACATTGTTAAATATTTACAAAGATATTGAAAATGATAACAAAATTAGAAAACATGCCAGGGAATTTGTGAGATCAAAAGGAAATATTATAATCAAGTGCAAGGAATTAAAAGATTTCATCAAATTAATATTGAGTTTATTGCTATTGAAAAGCCACTGGAATTAATGACCTTACATAAAAAATTAGATGTTGACTAAATCATTGTGAGTAAATGCTATACTAAAGAAAAAAGGCCATGAGGATGGGTGAATTATAATGCAAATTTTTGTACTTCATTTAATTAAGATTAGTATTTAAACTTAAATTGAAGTCAGTATTTATAACCTTGTTTCATGAAAGATCACAGAATAAGACAGGTTGTTGCTCAAATGTGCTAGAAATTTTAATAGATCATCAAAATCAAAAGAGTTAACTTTTTTTTTGTTTATAGATAATATCATAGCTGAAATTAAAAAAAAAAAGTACTTAGCATAGTATTTTAAATAAAATAATAGTATATATACTTAAGCTAGATGTAATAGAGATTTGAACCCAGACTTGCAAGCTCCCTTCAGTCATTCACTTCATCTTATACAATTGATACAAATGACCACATAATGTGAAAAATGATAAAGATATCCAATATACATATTTCAAGCTGAACCAGCACTCATCAGTTGATCCAGATCACTCACACACACACACACACACACATATATATATATATATATCACATATATATACATATATATATATATAATCAGTACCTATCTTATATTAAGATAGAAAATCTTCAAAGTTTAATTAGATGGGCTTCAATCTTCTCCACTCTCCAAGTTTACAGCCTTACATATCTTTGAAAAGCTGATAAAGACATGTTTGCCAATTTTGTTGTTATATTAAATTGGCAAACAAAGTCTTCAAACATGTCATCATCAGATTTTCAATGATATGGAAGACTGTACAGTGACCAAGGGGCAATATGAGTATGACAACAAAATTGACGAACATGGACTTTGAGCATGCCATCATCAGATTTTCAATGATATAGAAGGCTGTAGAGTTCATAAGTGAAGAAGATTAAAGGCCGTCCATTAAAGTTTAAATATTTGCTAACTTAATGTCAGCTGAGCACTGATTGTATTTATGTGTGGGAGATGATGATCTGGACCAATTGACGAGTGCTGGTTCCACACTATATACTTATATTGGAGATCTTTTTTTTTCACATGTATGGTATGGGTTGTATAAGATGGAATGGATGTCTGAACGGAGCTTCAAAGGCTGGTTTCAAATCCCCTTTAATTACATGTAGCATATTATTGAAGCTATAAATGATATATTACCAATGTTTCTGATTTTCTAAAGTGTTTTATAAAATGGAGTAATGAAGCCTTCAAGACTACAAGAGCATTTAACAAAAGTTAATGCTGATAAGAAAGATTAAAATTTAGTTTAACTACTTAAAGAAAATTTTTTGAGACAGCCAATATTGCAAAACTCTTTTTAATAATGTCTAAACAAATTGAAGATGGAATTGCAAAATGTTTTTTATAAGATTTTATTGAGATTGCCAAATCATGAAAACTGCATACTACGCAATTTCTTTGAGCAATTCAATACAAAGAAAAATTGATGAAATAGCTCATGTCGAAGTCTTATTATGTAAGTATTTAAAAATATCCCAGTTTTCTATCTAGCTTGATGAGACAACTTTTTTCAGGAAATGAAGCCCTTACATTTAACATGCATATTGCCAAGAATTATTGTTTGCTAAAAATTTGCAACTGATATTACAGGAGAATTAATATTTCATGCATTGTAAGAGTTTTTAAAAGACAAAAAAATTATCTGAATAATATTTTTTCATGTGCTACTTATGGTCTCCAGCAATGGAGGTTTTTTTTTTGCATATATTTAAAAAGATAATTTTAAATATATTCACTATGTGTAATGACATTAACTGTTTATATCTCTTCTATATGGAACGTAATAAATGTAATAAATACACTTATACGCAACTATAGAGAAGCTTGTTAGTTCTATAAATTAAATACAACTTAGCTCTTCCAAGAACTTCCGATATTCATAGCAAGATGAAATTTGATAATAATGGAGAGATATGTGTAATGTATATAGTTGACAAAATTTAAATTTATTTAAATTCAATGTTATTTAAATTAGAGCATCCATTTTTTTGTAAAGACGGAAGGATGAGTCTCTATGGTTGATATTATTCATGCTATTAGCTATATAGCAAGCCTCCCTGTTGGATTTAAACACAATATTTTTAAAAAGAAAAATAAAGCAATTTTACAGCAAATTCAATTCTAACTTCGCCATTGTTGATAGACCATGATTTCTTCCATGTAAACCTACCTTAACAAAAATCTTTAATCAAATATACTCTCCAACTTATCACTTTGGTTTCTGTACCACCCTCTTTGACCAACAGACTATTGAACAACTCCAAAGATAGGCTTAAACCTGAACTTATTCCTAGCATTATTTACAAAATCAAAACCCCCAAACTGGATGTCAATCAATCTATTATGGTGAATCCTGAGAATTTCTTGTCTACCCACCTTTCTCAGCACTAATATTTATACAAAAGAACCTCAGACAAACTAGAACATAGCTTTATATTCCTTGAGCACCAAAAAGCAACAGGCCATCCTTTCTTTTTTAGCCATTCAATACATCAAAAGTAATGATTCAAAGAGAAAAATCAGGAAGGCTTATATAGCCAATAACATGTGAATGCTATCAATCATAGGCACTCATCCTTCTCTCTTTCCAAAAAATGGACATTCTAATTTATATAAGTAACATTGGATTTAAAATAAATTTAAATTTCATCAACTATATACAGTTATACTCATATCTCCACTATTATCCAACTTCATCCTAGTATGAACATGAGAATCTCATAAGTTCTTGAAACTGCTAAGCTGTATTTAATTTATAGAACTAACAAGCTTCTCTATAGTTGCATATAAGTGCATTTATTATATTCACTATATGCAAAGTCATTTATTATCAGCATTTAGTTGCTAAAAATTTAAATGAACACCTAGACAGGTCATTATATCATGTCATTAAAGTAATCAACAAAATCAGAATCAATTCATTGAGCGAATAACATTATTGTTTGGTTAACTTTAATATTGAAACCATGAAGAATTTAATTTCGGCTTTTTGTTTCATATGGAATTTAATTGTCAAAAGATTCCTGTTTAGTTCAGTTTTATAAATTCTTTTGCTCAGTGCTAGAATTTGTAAAAAACAAAAATAATGCTTAATTCCAAAAATGACAGTTTATTTAATACAGATTTGTTTAACAAATTTGTGAAATTTAAATATACAGCTGCAAGATGATAAGCAAAATTTTATCAAAATAAAAAATATTATTTCTGTATTTGCGGCAAAACTTCCTTTCTACAAATGAAATTTAGGATGAGGGAATTCAGACAGTTTTTCAATTTATCAACAGAAGAATAATATGGTAAAGACTTGATTACCTATCAGCAGCATTTGGAGACTTTTCATTTTTACTTCAATCAATGATTTGAATATATTCTTAAAATGAACGAATCTAATTGAGTTTGAACTTTTTTACAAAATAATTGCATTTTCTTCATCATATTTTGTAAAATATGGTTGCAGTACAGTTACAAATCTGTTAATTATAAAAAAGAAACTGACAGCAAATAGCTGATCTTGGTGATTTACGAATGTTCTTAACTAAAATAGAACTAAACAATAAACTCTAATAGCAATGCGCCAGATTCATCCATTTCATTAGGATTATTATTAATATTATTCGTGGTTTTTATTTTAATATTATTCTTCACTATCTTAAATTTTTGTGTGTAATGCAAATGTTACTATGATCAATTTCAAAGAATAATTTTATAATTTCAAGCTTCAAGGTGTCATATTTACAACAGTATATCTCTTTATTATGTTGTAGGATTTAGATAGAAATATAGATACACATTTTTCATTACATCTTTCTGTTCGCTGAAAGAAGATATATTTTCGTGTAAGTACTGAGTAAAAGGGGGGAAATTAAATTTGGGAAACTCTACTCTAAATCATCACAGTTAATGAAATGAGAGCAATAATCATTAACATTGGTTAAAGCTAATTATCGATTTTAAAAAAAGATGTGATCACGGCATAGAATGTTTTTAGTAATCATTTGTTGTGAAACACAAAACAAAAATAGCGTAATATCATTATTATCTTTGAAAAACAGTTTGATGACGTTTAATTATAAAAGATATTAATCACTACAATCTATATATATACAGTATAATAATTTTGTAACCTTTCAAAATAAGTGGTCTAATAAAAAGTAGCTTTGTGAGAAGCAAAAGTTTCTGATTCAATTAACAACTAAAGAAAAAAAAATAAAAAAGCTTAGTACAATCATATGTGATGTAATTATTAAACTATAACATTGATGAGAAGTAGGAATCAAACTATAGTAATGAGTAGCAACAAGACTATTAATAGACTGGGTATATTAACAAATAGCATTGCCACAAAAAAATTAATCACAGACTGAATCATTTACAATAAAATGAAAGCTATTATTAGGAATGCACTTTATGGATTATCAATGTTGTTTAATTAGTCTAAAAATTTCAATTTAGCTACTTTTTTTTTTTTTAATGATGTTCATTTGGGGAAATTTGTTTTTTTTTTATTACTTATTTTAGTAAATATAATTGGAAATTATAATTAAAATTTGAGAAGGTAAAAAAATTAACAAACAAAAAAAAAACTTAGCTATGAAAAGTTTTACCTCTATAAATTTCATTTACACACACACAGTCCTGGTAAGAAGATAAAATAACTATTCATGGTCTAAAAGAAAAAAAATTTGAAATATTAACCCAATTTAGGGATAATGCCACTCCCTGGCAAACATACTAAGTCTCTCATAGATTATTTATAGTAGTATCTCATAATAGTAGTGAGTTAAGATTCTGATTTTTATCTTTAAGAAAACAACTGTTAAGAGAATACAGACTTTTATTCACCTGTGCATGCATGTGATAAAGAGACATGTTGTTGCTATTATATATTAAATATACATAGTACTGTACTAAATCTATGAAACAAGGATACAAATGCAAAGTGAATAAATATATTACTTACTCTTAATATATATATAAATCTGTTTTTGCAGATCATGCAGTGATCTGTCATGGAGATTTCTGCTTTGATAGTGTTTTTGTTTTACATATTGAAAATGACATGAAAAAAAGAAAAATTAAGGATATTTTATAAATATTACAAACAATGTGTTGAATGAACAAGGTAATTGTGTGAGTATTTATAAATTTATGAAAAGTTGGCCATTCATGTGGGCGCGTTACTGTTGTGTGCTTATAATGAAATTTAAATTTTAACAGTTGATTGCTATTCAATATGACAGAAAATACCTATAGCCAAGATTTTATTTGTATTTTATATAGGCATATGGAATTTTTTTAGTATTTATTTTAGAATATTTTGATTATATATATAATGCAGATAAATATAAATTTAAAAATAAGCATATGAATTTAAAAAGTATTTCCTATTTAATTAATTTGTAATTCCTGAAAAATTACGTTACTTTATTATTTATTTTTTTGGAATTAGCAGTTAGGATAATATTTAAAAGAATCTTTGTTTAATTGCTAAACAAAAAGTATATTAATAAGATCTCATTATATTTTCTGTTCAATGTAGCATAGATTGTAATGCATTCATGAAAGAATAATTTAGTCTACATCTGTAACTTAGAGCAAAGTTTCTCTTAAAAACAATCATTTAGACAAGAAAAACCATACAAAATCAAAAATATAAACGTAAAAGTATGTATAAAATTTATTGTTGTACTTTTAAAAGCATAAAATAAAAATATAAACAAAATTACCTTCAAATTGGTATTTGAACTTATTACAAATGATCATTTCATTAATGCCATTTGCTTTTAATTAATTCAAATTAGATAAAGAATTTCCATTTACTTTCATGATAATGCAACATAATGTATTTAATCTGAAAATTCCTTTCATTTTCTGTGCACTTTTTATTTTATCTTAATTTTTTTAAATAGTGTATATCATTGATTTAGTTCTACTGTAGTTGGAATTTAAATGAACTATTTTACCATTTTCTCTCAGAAATTTTTTTTTCACTTCAATACTATTTGATTTCTGACTCTTTTTTTAACACATGATTAAAATTAATATTCAGACAGAATGTGTATGTAATATATATATGAAAAATAATAAAAATGAATAAATTATAAAAGAAAAATTAAATGCCAATAAGCAACAAAATTGACAAATATGATGAATACTTTACTGAAAGCTAAAATGTATACTTCTCCTTTCAGATAATGGCATTTATCAATTTAGCCATTCCATATTTAACAAATTGATTTCTACTGTCTGTATTATATTTTCTGTTCAAAAGAGTTTTTGATTCTAATATTAATCAGCTTTCCAAATAATGTTTTTATGGCTCATGGCTAGAATTATTACATCACACGTATCTAGGAGAATATTAAAAAAATGTTCACAATATTTTCAACCCAAGAAATAAAAACATGTAAGCAAGCTAAATTATTAATTTAAATCTTATATGTCACTCTAGTATTCATTGTATGTATTTGCATTTGCTTTACAAATCTGTCTATTCTCTATATAAGCCTTCATATCTCACTGCCAAAGTAAAGCCAATTATTGTGTAAATATAATTTGATTATATAGTTTTTAAAAATAATATATTTATTTCATGAATGATAGAGGATGTAGTGACTTTACTGCTAGCAAATATTATTGAATATTTAATAAGTTGATAAAGTTGGTAAATTTTCCAAAATTATAAACAGAATAACAATGCCTTGAAAAGAAAAAAAGTAATTTATTTCTCAGCATCAGTTATTGAATGCTCAATTCTGGAAGTACAGCAAATTAGTGAGTGTGTAGTTTTAAAATGACATTATTATAAAATGACATTATTATAGTGAGTCGCCATTGTTGTAAAATTCTACTATGTATCATCATCAACCATTAGAAATCCACTGCACGATGAATGTCTCTCCAAGTTCAATCCATCTCCAATCTTTAGATTCTTTTCTCCAAATCACTCCCGCACACTTTCTTATTTTATCCATCCATCTCACATGTGATCTCTTTCTGGATCTTTTACAATTTCTTGGAATCCAGTTTAAGATTTCAATTGTCCATCTATTATCATCTCTTTTAGCAATATGTCCAGTCCAACTCCACTTCAGTCTTTTAATTTTTTCAATGTCAGTAATACCTGTTTGTTCTCCTATCCATATATTGGTTTTTGATCTCTTCTTGTTACTCCCCACATGCATCTCTCCATACTTCTTTGAGTGGTCTGAAGTCTTTGTATTGCTCTTCTATTAAGTGTCTAAGTCTCAGATCCATAAGAACTGGTTAACACATTTATTAAAAACCTTTCTTTTCAAACACATAGGCACATTTCCTTTTAGTATCAAGTTATTTCTACCAAAAGCACCCCAACCAAGTTTAATTCTATTATTAATTTTACACATTATGTGTCCATCTGTATTCATAATCTGATCAAGGTATTGTAGTTGTTAACATATTCTAACTCATCATAATCAACCTTTATTTTCATATTTACTTTAGTCTTTTTAACATTTATCTTTAGTCCTACTTTCATCTGATAACTCCTGCAGCTCTAAAACATTATTTGCAAAGACATCTACATCATCTGCAAAATCTACATGACTTAAATAATCTCTATTTACGTTCACTCTTTAGCTTCCCATTTTATTCCACAAAATATTTTTTGCAGCAGTGCTGTAAAAAGTTTTGGAGATATGGAGTCACCCTATCTTACACCTTCTCAATGTTGACTTTCCTGGTATCATTATGTAATCTAATTGTTGCTGTTGCATTTTTATAAATATTCTTTAAAATATGACAATATCCTGGATCTATATCTTGATGATCCAATGCTTTAATCACTGAAGAAATGTTTATAGAATCAAATGCCTTTTCATAATCTACAAATTCAAAGCATAATGGCAATTCATATTCATTTGTCCTTTCTATAATTTCTCTCAATACCTGGATATGATTTGCTGTATTAAAACCACTTTTAAATCCAGCTTGTTCTCTTGGTTGGTGGAAATCCAATATTCTCTGTAGATGAATTGTAATTAATTATCTTGGTAAAAATTTTGTATAAAACTGATAAAAGGTTGATAGGTCTGTAATTTCTAATATCTTCTTTATCACCTTTTTTAAATATTAATATTAATACTGCATCCTTCCAATCATCTGGTCCATCTTTATTATTTAGACATTTGGTATATAACTTTGCTATGAAAAAAATTATATATCTTCACCTGCTTCTTTTAATATATCAATTATAATTCCATCATTATCTGGAGTCTTTCCTTTCTTCATAAATATAATTGCATGTCCCCACTTCTTCATTTAAAATTCTGGGCAATTCGGAAAATATAATAGATATAGGAGGTACTTATTCTTTATTACTATATAATTCTTGATAGAAGTCTTCTACCCATTTCATGATGTCATCTCTCTTTTTAGTAATAATTCCATCTTTTTTTCTTATTGCAGATATAAATTTACTACCAATACCAAAATGTTGTTTTACACTCTTGAGACTTTTATTCTCTTCTACAACTTTCCTTGCTAGTTCACAGTTATACTTTCTTATATCATTTTCAACTCTTTTCCACACCATTTTACAAAATTTGAGATATTCAGTCCTTTTTAATGCATCATTTTTGTCTATCTTCATATTCCTTCTTTTCTTCATAAATTCTCTAGTCTCAGTAGAAATTTTATTGGTGAAAACTTCCGTTTTTTTAGCAATTTTTTTTTTTTAGATTTTTAAAAGTGTTTATGTTATTTTTATTTTATTTATATTAAAATTTAAAACATTTTAAAAATATTATAAAACTAAAAAAAATTTGTATTTTTTTATTAAATTTTTTAAAATTTTTGAAAAGAAGAAATATAAACAGTAAATATTGTTTTTATTTATAATTTTTTTTTTTTTACTAATATTTATTTATCGATTATCACTTCCTGTTTTAAATTTATTAAGAACATTACAATCTTGAAATATGTATTTTCTGTTAGTCAAAATATAATCCAATTCTGCTGTATCTTCATTTGGATGCTTCCATGTCCATTTCCTTTTAACATTTTTCTCAAAAAAAGAATTCATAATATAAAGTTTTTCTTTTTCTGCTAACTCCACAAGTCTATGTCCTCTCTCATTTCTATTATCATAACTAAAATTACCTACAGCACTTTATCTTTCATTTGTTTACCAATTTTAGCATTAAAGTCTCTCATAACAATTTTAAAATATTGTTTACTTTGATCAAAAGCCTTTTCTACATCCATATAAAAATCTTCTACTACTTCATCATTATGAGAACTTCTTGAGGCATAAACCTGAATGGTCTGCATTTGGTATCTGCTATTAAGTTGTATACCTAATCTTGCCACTCTGCCTGATACACCATCAATCTCCATAATGTTGTTTTTCTACGTTTTATTTATAATGAATTCTACTCCACTTGTATTTCCAGTATTTGTGCCTTTATAGTAGAGCACATGTCCACTTTTTAAATCAATTGTCTCTTCACCAATGTCCAATTTAATATAAGACAGCTCTTCTTCTAATTCTTGCAATCTTCCTTCCCTTGAAAGTGATCTGCAGTTGCAAGTACCTAAATAAAAAATCGTCATCAAATGGCAGCCTGGGTCCACAATCAGGAGATTCTTAGCACCCTCTGCCTTCAGCCACCAACTGCTGCCTTGGTTGGTGACTTTACAGGCTCCTGGGAATAAGGGCCATGATTTATTTTTGTCTGTATATATCTATTGGAAAAATATTTATCATTTACACATATATTAATTCTGCCATATCAGGCAACTGAGAAGAAAGACCATAGTGTTTCTTGATCTTAAACTCGGAGGTAAAAAGCCACTAAATCACCATGCTGGCTAATGCGTGTTAGTGAGCAGCCCATCCATATTTGTATACTATTTGAATAATCACATAGTAATAAGACAGCTGCAACGACAAGAACGTATGGAGTGGACATTAAGAATTTGCCCTGCTCGATTTTAAGGCCTCCAAGAGGAATCAAAGGGTCTTCTTTTTCAGTTAATAGCGATCTTGAATTCAAAACAATTGCAATAGAGATTGCATTTATTTCAGAGATACCTTAAAAAAAAAAAAATGGAAAATTTTGCCTTTATATATTAAAATATATGTTTTACTATTTTCAGTTATAATCTAGAACAATAAAGATAAAATATAAAAATAGCAATCAAAAAAAAAAAAATTGCAGCAGAAGTTATGTGTATCTGAGGTATATATTTATCTGTAGTATGTGCTGAAATGCGAAAAAACAAATTAACAATATTTAAAATTTGTTATATTAATTTTATTTTTTAAATTAATTTTCAGTTACAATCTAGATAATTAAACAAAAAAATGTAAAGATATAAAAGTCTTAGTTAAAAAAAATTGCAGCAGAAATTTTTCTTTATTACGTTGCTTAAGAAAATTCATGATTTTTAAAATTTTATTTCCGGTTATAATCTAGAAATTATTTTCACATCTACATCAACACTGACTTTGGAGTTCGCATTGTCTCTCAGATACCATTTACTATTTAATATCACGCACTTTTTACGAAACACTTATAACCAGACTGCCAACTTAATGTTATGACTTAATATTCATATATACAAATGTACAGAGGTCATGATCTTGAATCTATGCACCTGTCGTAATACTTACAAAGAGAGTTGACCTGTGCTTGTATCTCTCATATCAATTACGATCTCTGGGAGATTAAAATAATGAAGGAAAAAAAATCAGAATATGTACTGATAGTTACTTTTAAAGTAATCTGATAGTTTGTTCCATAAAAAGTTTATATTGTCACTAATTAGAAATCTATTACTTTCACATAAGAAGAAATATCAATAAAGTATAATCAATCCTATTCATTTTTCAATTTTCTAAATTTTCAAAGCTATTATTTTGTCTTTAACAATCGAATGCAGTTAAAATTAGTTTTGCTTGTAAACAAAATAAACCTTCTTTCCAAGAAAACACGATTAGTTTTAGGGCAGAGTTGTACAATAGCCATCTCATATTACTATTTAATGAAAATCTGATAGGATTTTTAGTTGTTAAATTATTTCCAAGAGCTAAATTGGATCATTACAAAATCTTTGTCGAAGTCTGTGTTTAGAAATGAGAAACTCATTTCACTTTTTATTGATTCTTAATCTTTAAATATGAGATTTAATTGAAGTAAAATGAAATGTAATATAATAAAGCTATACAGTTTTATGAGAAAACTTAACTGATTTTTTTTTTTTGAATATTCAAAATGTCTTTATTGTGGTAATCAAAAATTAATAAAAAAATAAAAATTGAATCATTAAAATTTTAAAAACAAAACTTAAGTCTTATTTTTTGTAATTTTATTTTGTTATAGCTATAATTTTATTTCATAGTATTTTTTTTAATCTAATCATTTTATGAAGCCATCAAGTATAAATATACCATCGCCTTTACAACCGAAATCACGTGATCTGAGAAAAATTCATCATCACGTGTTCTGATAAGAATTCATCATCAATCTAACCAAGCTGCTGCAGAATGTATAATTTATTGAGCATTTTATTTTTTCTTTATTGTAATATAAATTTTCAAATTATACATTAAAACTGATGAATATTAGAAATCTAAATAATTGTTTATTATAATTTTATCCTTGACAGATTTTAAATCTGTGACAAAATATTAATGTATATTTATATATAGTCTACTCTTACACATGTAAAGGGAAAAAATAATAAACATTTTCTTTATGATATGAATAAAATATTATAGGGAAATTATAAAAGATAACATTTGAGCATATTTAAAGTTGAAATCAAACTTTGAGCAATATCAGCCATCTAAAATCTGTGAATTATACATATGCTGTATATCTTATTTTATAGGATTTATTTCAGTGACGAGTGAAAAACTCAAGAACTAAAAGTTTCTGGATTGAAGCTCCATATATTATTTCTAGTTCTCAAATATTAGTGACCTCTCAAGTAATTAATCATTCGTTATATATTTTGATAGACTAGTTTCTTGAAACTCATAGAAGTCTTTAAATAATTTTCTTGGTTAAGGAATTTATACTTTCCTTCATATACAAGCAATAACTATATTAAGCATCACTGGAGCAAATCTTTTGATATTACTAATTATACAGCAATTCTGTTACATGTTAATAAGAATTGATGATGCATAATAATAATTTTTAAAGTTATAAAATTGAAAATCACTTGCGATTTATATCAACTTTTCAATATAAAAAAATATTAATTATAAAATGTAATAACTAATAAATCTAATTTTTTTCTTTATTAGCACTACCAAATGGATTTCGTATATGTAGTTTTTTTTATCTAAAATTAACTTAATAAATTAAATCAGTAGCATACAATGTCTAATCTTTGTATCTGATAATTATTAAAAATGATATAACACTATACATTTTTGAATTTAGAGTTACAACATACATTTGTGACATGAATTAGCTTTCTCATTTTGGTGTACAAGTTACTAGAAAAATTGATATTTATTCTTTAAAAGCTATCTCTGTTTTACTAGGGTTTTTAATCAGGTTATATTATTGAAACATAAAATTCTATTAAAGAATATGTTGTGGATATCAATAAGTCTGTTAATGTGTTTATTTAAAAAAAATATTAGTTCTTTGATAGTGCGTGAATTGTTAGTGATATAACTGTGGAGTAAGTAATAAAATATATGTCAATATAAGGATTTAAAGGCAGAAATTCAATAACTGCTAGCTGCAGAAAAAATTCAGTCATTTGCTGATTGTCTTCACATGTTATCTTAATTCATAGAATTCATCTTTCCAAAAGAGCAATTTATACTTTGAAATCAAGTACGGGTTTCATCTTTCTCCTCTTCAGGGCAGTGGAGATGCCGTGATGCATTGTGGTTTTAATCTCTTTGTTCTCTATGTGATTTATAGGTTGGTTATTAGACTATGTGATAATCTGTAGATGGCATATGATGTAAGCATGTGAGGTTCACATTTTTGATTAGTGCTATGGTTTAAACTTCAAATTAGGGCTGCTGTGTCACTCATCTCTACCTTCTGGATGGCAGGGTCTGGTGCTTGGAAAGTCTCACAAGCCTGGAGGGGATTTGCATGCTGTGGGGATTAGTAAGAGCATTGGATGAGAGAGTCTGAGCTTTGGAAATACCCCAAGGCCTGGTTCCTAGTCCTTAGCTGGGGGGGGGGGGCTGGGACGTGGGTGCTGCAGGGATTAGTACAGGTTTTCACTTTTTTCTGGATGGTGGAGATGATGTGATTCTTGGTAGCTGTGATCTATCTAGTTGCCATTAAGGTCAGGGGTTACTTGGTGAACTATAAGAGAGGCTATGAATGGCAAGATATATGCATATACAATTCAAGGTTTCTCTGTTCACTTGGTAAATCAAGTTCTGCATTGTAAATCATAGTTTGAATCTTGTTTATCACTACATATAACATGTAAATTCAAAGATTAATATTATGTTAATGAATCATATTTTGGAAAAAAAAAAGTTCAGTCTTAACAATAACAAATTATGATCATGCTTTTAAAAATAATGAGTAGTAATTTGAGAAAGGAATAAAATGTAATATTTCAATTTTCCTTTGTGTATCTCTGCTTGTTTGTTTTTTTTATTCCAAACTAACTGGCAATTTTTATTACTTTTTATAATCACATTTGTTTGAAATAGTTAACTTAATTAATTGTAAATTGTCAGAATTGCATTTTTAATGTCCAATTGTTAAATTACAAACATCAGAGAAAAAGCATTGATAGTAACCTTGATGTCAAGAAATTTACATAAAATTTCCAGAATGCAATTAAGTGAACAGAGCTAAAGTTGATATATATTCCCATATGCAAACAATGAACTTTTTTTTTTACTTTACAGGCATTTTAACAAAGACCAAACAAATGCACAATATTTTATACTTAAATAACATTTATTTATTATTTTGCAATGGAACGTGATTGGAAATTTCGGGAAGCCATAAATTTGCAAAGAAGGAGTATTGTAGTTAGCCAATGTTTTATTTTTTTCAAAAAATGTATGTATAATGTTATTCCAAATTCTTGTAGAATTAAATAACATTTAATATTTTTAATTTACTAATAAATATTTTGAGTTATGCATACTGTACAAATGCTTTCCTATGTATTATTTTTTGCAATTATTTAATTCATGCAATATATCTCTATAGCTTTTAAATGAAATCTGAAGCTGTTCCAAATTTGAAGTTGTTTTATAACAATTTATTTCTTATCAGTGACTGAAATTTGTATTTTATAAGAAATAATATATGGTAAAATGTTTGATGAAAAATATACTTTTTTGTGATGTTTATGCACTATATTCATTAGGGATCGTATAATATTCTACTATTCTTTCTTGTTAATAAATTCTTTTTTTTTTATAGCCATGTTTATTGTAAGAGAAATTTTCAGAAACATGTTCAAAGGATTTGTACAAAGAGTGTTAAGCAAAGAGAATCAAAGTAAATTTACAATAATCTTATAGAAAGGGTAGTTAGTTTATGTAAAGAATTTATTGAAAATGCTTTAAGACATGTGAGGTCCACTAAAAAATGATGATAATGAGAATTTTTTTTTTTTTAAAAAAAAAATGAAATTCAAGTTAAATATATTTTATGATTATAGTTTTCATTTTAACCATGCCAGAAATAATTATTATAAATTTAATAATAATAAAAATATTGCAAAATATTACAGATTGTGTTGTATATTTAAAGGCCTAAACATAAACTATGTTCTATGCAAGTAGCAAGAAATGAGAAAAAATGAATTATAACGTCAGTTCTTGGAGAGATTAAAAAGTATCATATTCACATAATATTATGACAGTAAAAAAGCATTTGAGATAATTGTAGAAAAGGTGTCAATAAAAATTTGATCTTGATATTAAGCGCGTGCGCGTGTATGTATATGAGTGTTTTTTATTGTAAATAATTTTAACAAAATAAAAGTTAAACTATTTCATTGTTATTTGTAATTTAGAGTTGACGTTTTTTTAATTCATAACTTCGTTATTCCTATTCTTTTATAAATGTCTTTGCTGGCTTTTATTTTTTCATTTAATATTTTGCTACATCATCAAAAAGTTACTTTCTGATTTATAGTTTGCTTGAATTTTTTTGTTAAATCGCTCTCTTTTTTAAGTGCTGTAACGTTGTTTTTATGTTGACAGTCTCTGTGGATTGGATATTTTTAGCAATAATATATATTGCCATTACGATCTTTTCTTGATATCTGGTTATTCTAAAAATAATTTACTTTTATAGATGAATAACACATCTTGTATAAGAAATAACTAATGTATAATTATGAAATCTAATAGCTTGAATTTGTATATACATGTTTATATGAATAAGCATATTTTTTTTTTGTATCTTTTAATGCAAGTCAGTGTTAATTGCTGGCATCATATGAATCATATTCTGTTTACTGTTAAAATTTTCATTGTAATTTAATGAATATTTTGTATTCATAATTTTAAATAATGATGGCTTGCGGTTTCGATAATACAGTTGTTCACTTGTCACCAGTACCATTCTGTATTATTATGGCTATCCAGTGCAGATATTAGTAGTTAGACATTAAAACAAAAAATAAACTAAGTAAATAGAATAAAGCAAAACAAAATAAAAAGTCCATAAAGATATGAAAAAAGGGTATAGCAGTCTCTATGAAGAATGGCTAGAAGAGGTAAAGTGAAATTTGGCATAAATTTAAGTATAAAAAATAGGAGTCTTCAGTCTTTTTATATTAAACTTCCATTGACCTCATTGGTTTATCAATACCTTTAGCATAAGATTAATAACTTCTTACCCTGTTATGTAGTTTTGAACATTATGTCAGTTTAAATATGACTACAGTGTGAGAAATAATGGCTGCCCCACTTGTAATTTGCATAAAAGCAGGAGCAGCATGCAGCAGTTCATTTTTTGTGATCTGAGACTGTATCAAAGACTTTATGCACAGTATATAGAAAATATTTGGTTATGAAAAATTGTATGACATAAGTGTCTGTTATGAAGAAAGAGCCAGTGATTATCACATCGATGAGTGATGTCAGCATTGAGAATATATATGAACTAATTTTATTAGGTAGGTGAATGGGAATTGATTATGTGAGAAATTATTGATAAATTATTTATGGCCCTACCTATGCAATAATCCATTGTAAGACTGGGATTTTAAAAAGTTTGTGGGAATGGATACTGAGATAATTTTTGGAAGAACACAAACTGAAATATTTGAACATCTGCAAACAAAATTAGAACTGATACTCTAAGAAATGCAAATGTTTCTTAAAAAGAATTACCATTGGTGACAAGCCATGGTTTTATCACTACGAGCCTATAAGTAAATGACAAAGTTCAGAATGGAAACATTCTCAATTGCCAATCAAGAAAATGTTAGAAAGTCAATTACCAGCTGAAAAATTGATGTTTATAATTTTTTGGGAATCTTAAGGGCCAGTATTGTAACATCATTAGGAAAAAATTTCAACAATCAACAATGCTATTATAGTGAGATTTTCACTGAAGAGCTGAAGCCTAAAATTAGAACCAAATATAGAGAACTGCTATCCAATGGTATTGTGTTATTGCATGATAAAACATATCCTTGTTTCATAGTAGCGTATATACATACACTGCTACCCACACTGCCAACACTCAAAAACTTCATTTTGAAGTGTTGTAGCATACTCCCTACAGCTTTGATCTTGCTCCATCAAATTATCACCTGTTTTGTCTTCCGAAAGAAGCTCTTTGAGGACAAACATCTATGTCTGATGAAGAGGGGAAACAATGGAGCAATATGACTTATAATTCAGCATAAAACATTTTTAATGAGAAATGTGAAAGCTTGTTGGCAGTTAGACAAAATGCATTGAAAAGCAGAAATATTATGATGAAAAGTAATGTAATTATTGATTTAAATAATTTCTATAGCCAGGGTGCAGATAATGTTTGACTCACCCTTATCAATGCAGACGATTGCATTTAACTAGAGCATCAACTGAAGTTTTTTTTTATTTTTCATTGAAATTAGTTTTATAAAATATTTCTGATTTCATCAAATTTCTATCTTATATATATGTGTGTGTGCAATTAAAAGGGATTTGAACTCAAACTTTCAAGATTTCTATAGCTATCCAATAAATGATCTGCAATATACATATTTTGTTTCAGCACCATTCCATCTTATATGACTGATGCACATGACCTCATATGATAAATGATCTTTAAAATACATATTTTAGTCATGTGCATCAGTTGTATAAGATGGAGTAGATAGTTGTAGAGAGCTTGATAGTTCAGCATAATATATATATATATATATATATATATATATATATATATATATATATATTGGAGATCATTTATCTTTTTCACATGTATGTAGCCATGTGTATAGGTTGTATCAGATGGGAATGGATAGCTGTAGAAAGGTTGATAATCTGAGTTCAAATCCTTTTTGATTACAGTAAGTTCAGTATAGACCCTATACTTGTATTTAAATATTATATATATATTACATATGCATATATATGTGTATTGACAATTGACTGTATCCCATTCTTTTTTTTTTAATATTTTATTCAATCATGACTTTCTTAATTCTTTGAAGTATAATAGTCTTATTTTTGTTTTCTATTTGATTTGATTTGCTGGTAAAAAAAAATGGAGGGAATAAAAAAAATATTAGAAGTTAAATGTAACTCTTGTGCTTTAGTATACCAACAAAATCCTTTAAGTTGGCTTGATATTGTAATCATGATAACTAATCATAATATTGGACAAAAAGCTTTTGCTATTAAAAAGAATGACCTTGACTAAAATATCTTTAATGGTAGATTGTTTTTTTTTTTTGGTTTGCCAAGAAACCCTAGTAATTGCATAAGAATACAAAATGAACTTGTGACCTTGCAGAAATCTCATCATTTTATATCATTAAAACATACCATAGCAAGATACTAAGATAAATCATCATGGGGTCATCAATGTCTTTGAAGAAAACATTTTACAATAGAATGTTTTCTGCAAATGGTTAATAATAATTTTTAAAAAATAATGTGAATTCTGTAATACTATATATTTTTTAAATGAATGGTTATTTATCCTTCTTAGAATTTAATTTGACTGATATAAAATCTAAATATCCCTGATGTTTTTAAAGAGTTTTTTTTTTCTCATAATTTTACTAATTAACATTCACATTTGTTTTTTATTCATTGAAGTGATTTTGATATTTTGAAAGAATTAGTTTTTTATACATTTAACAATTTCATTTTTACAGCTTCGGTAATCTCATATGTATTATTAAATTTGATAAATTCTGTACATCTATTTGATTAAACATCAAACGATTCCTCAAGTTTATGTTTAATATTGGTAATTCTTTCTTCTTATATTATTTGCTTATGTAAATGTGAACAATTAAGATAATCTGTTGATAATGCAAACTGATTTTTACAATCACTTACTGGTATTTGGTAGAATCACCTTTTGGATTATATTCATCCAGACCATCTTTTATGCATGTGCTATTCAAATGGATAGATTGAAATTTTAAACATTCTATGTTACTGAATCCAAGCCACCCAGTGTAAGCATAAGAAATGGTGATCAATGTGATGTTTAGTGGTTGAAAGTATTTTGATGTCAATACCTTATAATTTGAGCTGTTGACAAAGAAGTATATTTGCCAAAACAAAGATTATGTGGCTACATTTAGAAAGTATTTAAGAAAAGTAATTTTTATCTTTTTGCATCAGAGAAAATTCAGCAAATATAAAGAAAATATCATGTGATATACAAGCAGATTTTCAGGCCCATTTTCTGACTTGTTAACCTAATTTCAATGGAAAGGACATTATCTGCATTTTATCCATTTAATGATCATCTTTTGCTCAATATATTTCAAATACCATGAGTTTCAAGGGTAGTGCAATAAATCAAAAAATTATCATTGGGAATTTTCTTGCACTACCATCTTAAGACTGGTTTAGAGTAATAAGAGCATTACTATTTTCAAATACAGATTAATTATAAGTGAAAATTATTGTAATTATTGTTTATGTATGTACCTTTTCTTTTTTTAAATACTTGCTTTTTTATTAGCTTATATCTGAAGTTATTAAAATATATAGTTCATAATATTGTTTAATTCCATAGTTAATCAAACATTTTATATCGTTTAAAGCCTTAGGAAATGATAAGTAAATTAAATATGATAGGTGAATGGTAATCACTGTATAGGTAAAATGAAAGAAACTACTTTCTTGCAGAAGAAAGCTATTAAACCAGAAATTACACTGCTATTCATAGGGTGATTGATCATGCTTATAGAATTGACTTTGGTTTGAAAAAAGAAAATGCAATCATAATCTATAGAATAGAATTTATATGTGGCTGTTTATTATTTATCAAGTTATTGAAATTAAATTTTATTTTCCTCGTGACCATTAATTACATAATGCTGAATCTTGTGAGAAACGATTAATTGAAAATAAGAGATTTATAGATGTTTTGCTATTGAAAAGTGGAATTTTGATAACTTGTGTATTGAATATTTTTTGCTTATCTTAATTCATGTTAGGTATAAAACTTTGAAGTATGCCATCATTCTCGTTAGTGTTACCATTGTTGTATTTTACAAATGTTCATCTTGACTACAAACATTAGTTGAAAATAAAAGATTTATAGACATTTCTAAATGAAATCTTACTTCAAAATGTATGCGAATATTTTATTTACTTCTCAATTCATGTTAGATATAAAATTCAGGAGCATACTTTTATCCTCTTTAATATTACCAATGCTTATTTATTAGTTTTAAAAGTTATTTAAAAATATTTATCCTAAGGGCAAAGGATATCCAAGTAATGTTTTTTCTAAAGGCGTTTATATCAAGGAAGCACATTTATTGTGAAATTATATGAAGACTACTTTAACCAAGATAGGGATTCTAATTTTCTTATTTTAGATAGAGTGATAACAATATGGTGTTGCTTGGTAAGTAGCTGTAAATTAAAAGCAGGAAAAGACTAAGAGTGAATAGACTGAAGTAGAGAAAATTGATATTTTATTTCTCTTTGGGTAAAAATAGCAATCGATTAATTTTTAAATGTATTCTAATTATTATTAATATATATTTTTGTAGCGGTTATATATCATTTCTATTTATTATAATTTCTATGAAAGAACAGCATAATGGCCTTTATTAATTTATATTTTTGATGGTATTCTAATTGTATTAAAGCAAAAATTAAAAGGATTGAAAGTTGCTCATTATAAAAGAAAACAATCGGAGTTACTGGAATTAAATAGAAAGTTTTTAAGTTATTAAATTATTATTAAATACGGTCTATTTTTAGAAGACAAATTCAAATTTTTAAGGAATATATATATTTTTTATTTTCTCTCTTTCTTGTCTTTTGAAAAAAAGAATTGTTTGCTTTAAAAAATGTAATTAAAGATGGATTAATTGAGATAGAGCAATTTTGGAGGTAAGTAATTTGAGATTACTGAAAACATAATTTTTGAAAAACAATGATGCTGAATGTAAATTAGCTGTGATAATTAATTTACATCAGAACGTATTTGTCTAATGGAGTGAATACAAAAAATTAGAGCAGATCGTTATGCAGAAAGAGGAAGCACAGCCATACAATGTACTATTAGCCACAATCTTCTGTAGTGATATCAAGTACAGATTTTTATTTGCTGATGGGAGAATAATGGTCTCATTATTGTAAATGACCAAACACACTAATTGTTTCATATTTTTCTTGAAATGAGTGGCTAATTCACTTCTTACACATCTCTGCTCTATTATGTAACACTGTAAGAAGAAGAAAAGTTACAAAGTCCAGCCCTAGTATGAAAAGAAAAATGTATTGATGCCCATTTTATCAAAGATATGTTTTTTTCTTGTTCAAAGATTGGTATGACAATTTCTGACTCCCTCCAAAATTATATAAAATGATAATAGCCACCTGTAATTAGATAGTGATAAACAAAAACAAGGAATATACTATTGCCAATCAGCCTAAAGTGATGACTAAGAAAAGATAGTTTACCATTTTTAACTATCCAAAAAAAGAAGAGAAATGGAAAAAAAAACCTACTATTATAATCAGCCAGAAATATTTATTGTTAGAGAATTTGAAAATGAATTAACCAAGTGGTAAACTATAAACAAACTGTACTAGGATTGTCTAAAACTAAATTTCTGATTGTCAGCAGTTGTAAGCACTTACATTAATAAGAAATATCACATGAATGAATAGTAATATAACAAATTGTAAATCATTATTTATTTAATTATGATTATTATCATATTATATTATACTATTGCTTTGAAAGGGATTATATACGTTTGTTTATATGTATGTTCTTATGAAAATTATTTTATTAATTTTTAAATGCTCAAAATTAAAACTTCAATCAGACATATAGGAAGGGCAAAAATAATATTTCTAATTTAGTTCAAAATATTGAGAGATAAAAGATAATGAGAATTATCAAAAGCCATACTAATTAATGCCCGCTCAATGATATTACATTTCATTTAGAAATTTGTAAAGGTGATTATGTAATGGGGGAAATGTTGACACATTTTTTTTTTTTATGCTACTGCCTGAAATAAATTTTTGCTAAGTTTAAAAGTTAGCCTTTGGTCTTAATTCCCATTCTTGTATTTCATTGATTCATTAAGTGATTTAAGTTAAATAGTTCATTTGTGCAACAAGTCCAATGTATCTGCAATCTACTGCTTATTGCTGAATGTTATTATTATTACCTAAAAAATGACTTTAACCTGAACATTCCTCTGAGAAGTAATGAATGACGCTTGAAGGGAACTTAATTACACCAATACAAGCAAATGAAAGATTCCCAAAGAGCTCAGATTTTTTTAAAACCACATTCAACAATCTCTGCATAGTGTTATACATATAGTTATAGTAGGTTTATATAGCTGAATGAATGATGATGAGCAAGAAAATATTGCTGACATTAGATCAATGAATACACAATTGACATATTGGCTGATAAAGCCCATCAGTATTTTCATGACCAATTTTTGGATTGGAGTTCATTGCCAAATCACATTACAAAAGATAAAGAACATTTTCAAATTTTTTGAGAATGATTCTTAACAGCTTATTTATAGTACTTTCATATACTTATTTGTGGATTTTTTTTTTTAATAAAAAAAATAAGGAAAATTGCTTTATGGGTAACTAATTTTATATTGCAATAGCTGCTTTTCATTACTATATAAAACAAATAGGTCTTAGTAACTTAAAACTTGTTGATATCATGGACTGTATCTATTTATTTTTTTTTAGTGGCTCTAAAAGATTTAAAATTCATTGGACATTGAAAAACTTCTGCTTTAATTAATTAAAATGCAATATGATAGATCGTGTGCTTTTTTTTTTTTGCAACCTTTAAACTAACTACGAAGTTTGACATATTCTTTATATTTGTTGCCTACAAAATTCTTGGTAAATTTAAGTTATATGGATTCTTTTGTATTTTCTTTCTTTCCATATGTCATAGCATCAGCCGGGAGGCAAACCCGCAACAACCATCTGCAACCAACTGCGTGCTTGCAAGGCCGCTGTGCTGACTTCTCGACTAACAACGCTTGACTTCTTTTTTCTTTGTTTCATAAATATATGAATTCAGATAGGTATTACTGTATTGATGTTCTTTGATAATGATGATAGTAATAACAGCAGTCATAATAATGGGTGCTTAATATGAATTTATAATTTTTTTAAATCTTTGACTTTTTTAGTGAAAGGGGGGGGGGTTCTAATCTTTTTTTTATATCTAGATGTAGCCTTATGTAATATGAATTGAGCATTAAATAAGGTGCCTACTGTTTCGTATTTTCAATTGCCAGAAATCTCTATAAATGTTGGTTTCAGTTAATCTTTGCAGTTAGAATGAATATTTATAAAAAGAAGATATCTGTAATTAGTAGATTTAATGGCTTTTTTTTTAATGATCATTCTTTATATTAAAAGTAAAACTGGAAAAAAAAAAATGCTATTAAATGATCCAGTGCAGAAACATGCTATTAGTAGTCAGTATTTAATTGCTCTACCATCTTATATATAAACATATTATGAACTTATCTTGATCATTCTCACATTTAGACATGCTACCTCACACACATTTATACAAAATACATGTTTCCTTTCAATAGTGAATATAAGTTTTTTAAGAGACATTTTTCATAATGTAAAAAAATTTGTTATAAATTTTTTATAATGTAAAAAAATATTTGTATTTTAATATAAGCTTGCTTATAATAAATATTTAATATTTTTGAAAAACTTAAATTATTGAAATTATACGTGGAAAAATTATCTATTTAATTGCAACAATGAAATTGCAAATGAAAAAATTTTTTTAAAAAAAGTTTTATTCATAAATATTTTTTTCTAATTCATGTAGTAGATGAGATTAATAGAACAAATCTGTTCTATTACAAATTCATGTCTACTATCAGAAACTTGATCATTGAATGTTTACTAATGTATTTTGGATTATCCTTATAGTCCTCTTGTCTGAGAATTGCACAGAAAAATATTTTTTATAAAAAAAAAAAAAGTAAATAATTGCACTTTTTTCTTAAATCTTGTGGTGAAGAAGATATTGTAAATAAAAAACAAATGGGAAAATCATGAGTTAAAAAAAAAAAAAAATATGTATGAAAAAAATATAATATTGATTATTTCAGATAGCATAATTCACTGTGACCAAAAAGAGACATTCTTAGACTTACAAAAGAAGAATGTGAGTATTTTAAATAAGCTTTTAGAAAACTTCGCAATTCATTCCAATAATTACTACTTGAAAATTCTAATGAAAAATTCCACAGAATAGAGAAAAAAAATTTGGCTAATGTTAAATATAATGGTAAAAATTAAAAATTTTTATATCAAAAATATTGTGCTTTCAAGAACAATTTTTTACACTCTAGAGCCATCTACTGGAATCTTGAGAAATCAATGCATATCAGATGGTATAGTAATAATTTAAATGCTAATATTGAAAAGAATAGTCAAAAATATATCTTTTAAAAAAAAAAAAAATTTAATTAAAAATAAACTAATATTGCTGTAGAATAAAAACTTTAAAATTAGTTCATTTATAGCCATACCTATGATTTGGTAATTTAAATTTATGGTGGAACTTGGTAAATATTTTTCTTTCCAATTACCAACGATTTTCAAGCAAACTTGGTTGATAGTCATATTATAATCTAGAGAACACATATATTGTTTTAAGAAATGGCTAAGAGAAAAATGATTTAGTTTTAAATATAAGTTATGGTCAATTCATTTTTCATCATAGGTGAGAGGTGAAATAAATAATTAAAAATAAATCTGTTAAAATTTGTTAATTTAAACAACAAGAAAAATCAAAATGGATGACAAAAATTATAGTTGAATTGCAAAGAAAATAGATTATATTGATAAAGATCTGAAAAGAAATTTGTAAAGAATAGTCAAGGAAGGTCAATAATAAAATGGAAACAAGTTTAGAAAAACTATAGCAATCTTTCAGGAACTTCATGAAATCAAAAAGAATTTTCAATTTCAAATGAACTATTGAAAAACATCAACAGACAGATTATGATTGAAGTTATAAAATCAAAATAATGGAAATAATATATATATAAAGGAATGCTTATTAATGGAAGATGAAATCAGATTATGCTTAAAGTCATTACCAAAAGATAAAATCACAAGAATTGATGGCATTACATTAAATTATGCCCAATTAAATGGGAATATGTCTTAATGGCCTACAAATTGAAATGGTTTAATTTATGTAGCTGCATCAAGGGGAGGATTTTTTTCAGAGAGCAAATTGTTGTACTTTATCTATTATACAATATCCAAGTAATACACAAAATTCATTCAGCAGAGTATCATTTTTGGCTAGTATGGAATAATTTTAAAAAATGGAAAGTAATTATAAAACACATATTGACAACTATAAAACCTTTGATTCAATTGATTCATTTGAATTTTATGGCAGGAGAATGAAATCAGAACTTTATTATATTCTTATAAAGTATATATTTAAGTTTAAAAGCTGTGATTAAAAGAGATGATCGTGAACATACTGGTATAATATTAGAAAAGGAATTTAATAACTCATGAACTGGATATTTATTGAGGGAAGCCATATTAGAAGAAAACAAATGTAGATTTAGAATTGTTGAAAGAAATATCAGTAATCTTAAAATGACACCATATTTGTACTCAAATTTAGTGAAGTTCTGATGACATTTAATAAGAAAGTTAAAGAGCAAAGTGGAAAGATAATATTATGGTTATATATGAAGAAGAGAACTGTTATGATAAATTAAATAGAAACTGATTGTTAAAATACAGACGTAGTGAATAAATTTTGCATTCTTTTTATTATTTACAATTATGAAGTAGATTTTGTCAAGGACTGACATTGGTGAGAATTGAAATGCCTTAAAAGATTGTCAGATATAGGAACATATCTTTAAAAATAGAGGCCATAATTGTTCAAACTATAATATTTTCTTTGACTACTTATGAATGTGAAATTAAACACTGAAAATCAGGATGGAAAAGTAATAATGCTTTTAAAATATGATGCTATATATTTAATGCTCTAACATTCCCCTTTTGAAGAGAGTGCTCTGCATTGAAAATTAATTTAAAGATGTAAGGAATATTTTCATGTCCAAGAAGCATTTGTATTTTATAAATATTATGGACTTTAAAAAATATATAAATAAGCAGATGGATATTAAATCAGATTAGACATGAATTTCCAGTTGAAGCACAATTCAACTGAAATTACCACACTTGGATATTTTGAGTCAGTCTAATTTATTAGAAAAATATATAATACTCAGAAAGAGTAAATAAAAGAAAATGGATTGTTGGCATGAAGTGGATGGATTTCTTCATCATGATACTGAAAAAACTATATGTGTAATAGGTTAGTTTGAGCAAATAACATTCACATAAGTTCCAGGATCATCATTGACTTGATAGCATTTAATAATAATAAAAATATGCCTATGGTTAAATATTTGTCTCAAGCCAGTGTATAACTTCATAGTTCTTGATGCATTTAATTCTGAGCCAGAATTCAATTGTGTGTTTGATCTTTACTCTTTTGTGATTTATGGTATTACAGATATATTCTGTTTTTCTTTAGGATGTAACTCAATTGTTGGTGTGATAAGCTATTCTTTATGGATTCATAAATAAGTGTACACTTTTTATTATAATTTATACATTTTATATATGTATATAAATTATTATTATGATGATGATGATGATAATTCAAAGGCATTTATTATCAATAAGAATAGATTACATGATTCATCAATTATTAAAGTTTTAAAGGTAATTAAGGGTAAAAAAAAGTTCATTTGAATATAATCTTTTTGAGGATTTTTCATTATTGTAGCTACCATCAAAGTATGATCGCATTTTATAATGGTTTTGGAAGTTGTTGCATTATTGACCGAGTGGTTTTAAACATTCTATGGGATAATAGTTTTTTATCTCTTTCCTTGATAGTTTCTAATTTACTGCATGTGTTTTGGTGTCTTTTGGGATTTCAGTCCTACATGAATTTGCATCTAGTGCACCAGAGAGCATATAGTATAAAAGTGCTAGCATCAATGTTTGCATATATATCTTGATTAAGAGTCTAAAATAAAGTGTTAACAGTGTATTTGGAGTTGTTAGAAAGTTTTGGTATTGCTTTATGTATGTTCTTGAGGCTTATATATTCATGAATGAGATGGAATTGGTTTTCATTATATTTATGACTAAAGCTGCATTGTTCGTCAATATCATGTTTATAAAAATGAAGTGTAGGTGGGTATTGTAAGTATTTTGATGAGAAAATTGTAAGTATTTAGGTTCAAGTGACCAGAATTTAAATTTTTTATTCAGTTGTTTGTTGTTTATATTAAACATTGGTTTAGTTCCATAATTTGAAGGAGAGATTTGAATAAGACTAAATATCTGTCAATATTTGTATTTGGGACTGGAGAGGAGAAGGTTAAAGTAGTAATTGTGCAAAATGGCAGCATTAGATTTTCCAGAATTTAAGTAGTGGTGGTGCTTTGTCAGTTGGCATAATTTTTAATATTTCTATAATGTGTAGGAATAATTTGATACATGAAATTAAAAGGTTTATTGGGGGGAGGGGTTGAATGTATTAATCATGTGTAATTCAAGGCCATTGAGAATTAGTGCTTGTTGTAGTTGATTGAGTGAAATAGCTGCTGTATGATTTTCCCAAAATAGCCTTTTTAATTGAGAATATATTTTTCTAGAAAAAGGTTTTTTTGTAAATTATTGCCAATGAGAAATATAAAATTCTTGTCTTAATGAGGAGATTAAAAATGGATTATTTTTGAATAGAGAGATGTGACTCAGATAATGGGTTTATTGGGTCTGTTGTCATAATGTTATATTAGGCTTCATATTGCTGAATTACTTGGATAGAAAGGAAATCCAAAAAAGGGGTTTGGGTTTCCTTTGAAATATTCATTATGTACTTTCCTTGTATTGATTAGACAAGCACATGATTTGTCCATATTTAAAACTAGTTTATATATTGCAGTGAAATTGGCCTGAATTTTTTGTAATTTAGGAATTTGCTTAGGTGTTGATAGGAAGACTGATATATCATTCATATATGCAATAACTGACATTCTGGCATTGATTGAATGTATATTATTCCTGGCAATTCTTTCTCAATCTCCAACACTAAAGAGTTGATATATGTAGTAAAAAGAAATGAACTTAGTGGTTATACTTGTGTTTTTGAATAATGTGGAATAAATCCTGGAATGAATTTTCCATTTATTGTAATGTGTATTTTATGATTTATAAGGAGGTTGATTAGTATCTGTAGGATCGATTTAGGAACCATAGACTTGCTACATGTTTATAAAGAGATCTATTTGAACCATATCAAATGCAGCTTCAATATCAAGTTGAATTAATAATGGACTATTTTCCCCTTTCTGTTACTTTACTTATGATTGTTTGAAATAAAAAAGCTGCTTGATTTGTTGAAGCATCTTTTTTTATGAATTGGTATTTGGATAATGTGGGTAGCAGATATGAATCCAGTTTCTCTTTCTATGTCAATTATAAAATCTTAATTCTTAATGAAGTCATTGATTATAGGCCTAAGCTTTTGAAGTGAATATATTTTTTCTTGTTTTTTTATGAAGGATATGGGAGATTTGGGTAAATTTCATGTATATGATAGACTTGCTTAGATATGTAGTTACCCATGTTTGCAAAATAATTTGTTGTAAAATGATTTAGATGGTTACAAACAAAATGTGGTATGCCACGAACACTTGGATAGCATCAGTATGGAAGAGAAACTAGTTTTGTGCTGAGTTCCTCTAGTGTGAAGAGGGGAGAGTTTTTAGGTTATCTAAGTAAATTTGAGGGAGGTTTGAAGGTCTCCCTGCTTTTTAGTTTCATTTTGTACTGAATAAATATATATATATAACATATTGTCACATGCACATATTGTGTTTTCATTATACAGTGAAGTAGTTACTCTGATAGTTGGGTTTTATTTTTTCTAAGACCCACCACATGTAGCTTCTTGATCAAGTATGAAGTCTGTAAATATATTGTTTTGTTCTTAATTGCCAAATATTGTTTGTATTGGTTTTTTAAGACTTTTATTCTTACATTGTTACTATTGAATGATGTTGAATCAATTTTTTTTATGTGGTTCATCTGCAAATATTAACAAATTTGTTGGTGGTGGTTAGTTTTAGATGGTTGATAGTAAATGAAAGAATATCAATGAATGCAATCCAGATTTGTATAGGTTCAAGTTCTAGGTATCTGAGATTAAATAATTTGATATATATTTCTGATAATAGGAATTCTGTAGTATTATTTGGAAGTAGGATTCAAATTGTTTTCCCCATTATAGAATTGAATTTTTTGGAATAAGTCAAGGTTCATAGACACTATTAAGGTCAAATGATTTGAGAAGGGTGGATTTTTAAATGAGAAGTTAAGCATATGATGTGACATTGAGGTGTAGAAAATCAGGTCTATTAATGATGTATGTCTGGTATTATTAAATGAGTATGAATTATTAGATAAGTTTTTACCACTCATTAGTGAAAGGACAATCTCTATGTCCACTCAAAGATAAAAATTTCATATTAAAATATCCTAATAGTAAGCATGGGTATGCAAAGAAGAGTTTATAAAGCATAGACCTAAGTAATATAAACAAAGACAATTTTCAAAACTATTGCTGTGTGATGTAGGGTGATTATTAATATAGGGTGAGCCAATATATAATATTTTGAATGATTTGAAAGGGCAAGATTTAGCAGTAATTAAACTAGTTCCTGCTGATTGTGAGTTGGATGACCTGTAAAAAGTTGAGAAACTTCAATTATGGAGATAATTAGATGAATCAATTTGTGAGCCACTATATACTTTTGTTGTTATCATGTGATGTTTTAAGGTTTAATATATTTTTGTTTCAGGTAGGGCTAATAAGTGAGGATGAACAATGTCAAATCATTTAGAAAACTGGAATATTTTGTTGGGATGATTTAATCCTGATATTAAAGACACCAATTTTTATCTTCATTTTAGTTTGATCTGGTGGAATAATTAAAAAAATTGTTTAGATTATTGATTCAAATGTCATAGATGAATCGAATCAGTATTAGCTGCTTCTGACATATTGGTATTTGAATTCATATAAACAGTAATATTTTTGTGCTTGAAGAATAATATAATATCATCATATTTTCTAGTAGCTTGATTCTCTTCTTAATTAAAGAGTTAATATTTATGGTGGTCTTACTTTCTTTTTTATGATCAGTTATTGGTAAAGTCTCTTCTTCATTGCTTTTATCTATTGTGTAAGTCTTCTTTCTGCCTTGCTTTTTATAAGGTGAAAGAGCATGCTTTTAGAATTATGTTCTTTATTGTTGGGGTTGTTGGAGTATAGGAAAAGGATATTAATTAGTCCATAATATTAAATGATGTTTTATTGAGTATTAAAAAATTGCAGTTTTATGAGATTGATCAATAGTGTTATTTTGATGTAATGCTGACTTTGTGCTCTTTTTGTTAGTTAATTGACAAATTTTGTTTTTAAGCTATCGTGGGGGAAATAATTACTATCTACAAAATCTATTCTGGTTCTAGTGGTTGATTCTGATTCTTTATTTGATAACTGATTTATGGCTAGATTTAAACTTTCTTTGTTAGCTGTTTGATTTTTTTTTTTAAAGTTATATTGGGAAACTCATCATTATTTTCAAGATCCAATTGATGTTTTTGATTCTTCATTTGATAACTGCATGTTTGTTGTTTTTTGCGTATTTTGAATGTGTCCTATTAATTTGGTACATTGGTGTCAGGTAGTGGCAATCATATTGCATTGTGGATAGAGTAATCTAGGACAAGTATTTATTATGTGACTTCATTTACAATGATGGCATTGAAGTTTGAGCCTATGAATCATTAACAATAGCATGGCTCCCTCTGCAATGAAAGTGACTGCAGTGCTTTGCAACCAGCAGAACTAATAGTCTCAGCTCCCTGTCAGTCAGTTCACTGCTAACAGTGTTTTATAATACTAACAGTGTTAGAATGAATCTATTCTATCCAAGTACTATCTGGGATCTGATCTGCTTGCTCATTTCTGTGACTCATTAATAACAGCTCCCAGAGTCCTGTTTTCAGCCCTATAAGTAGAAACTCTCATTTCTTTTCTCTCTCTTTCCACATTCTTATTTTAAATTTTGAAGAGCCTCTAAAATATTAACTTCCCCAGCCCTTGCCTTTTCTCTGAAAGGCCTAGTATATAAACATCTCATTTACTGACATACTTCTATGCATAATGTGATATATATATATATATATTAATGTAATTTCCAAGATAATTATAGGCTATTCTGAAATTACTGTAACTAATCAGAAGGAAAGGCTGAGCTTAATATTTAACAATCTCTTAATATTAATTTCATCTTCAGTTAATAGATATAAATATAACTTTTTGATAGCTCGAATAACGCAAAAGTACTGAAAATCCCCAGCGAGCTATATGTAAACTAACTGTCAGCAAACATAAATGTAGAAGATTCCACCTACACTTTAGCTTTAAACATGTAGAGCATGGTTTATTAACGTAATTTCGGGACAACTATAAGCTGTTCTGAAATCACTATAACTAATTAGAAGGAAAGGCTGAGCCTCATAATTAATAATCTCTTAACATATAATTAATCTTCGCTTAATAGATGTAAATATAACTTTTTGGTACCTCAAATATAGATGAAATTAAAGTGGAAGTACTGAAAAAACCCAGCAAGATATATATAAACTGTAAAGCAAGCTTAAATGTAGAATGAACTTACCTGCACTTTAGCTTTGATCATATATAAGCATACTATTTACTAATATATTTATATACATAGCATGATTTATATATACTGACGTAAATTCAATACCACTATAAACTATTTTGAAATCACTGTAACTAATTCATTAGTTTATTCGAGCTATCAAAAAATTATATTTACATCTATTAACTGATGACTAATTTAATATTGAGAGGTTACTAAATAAATTAAAAAACAACAAACAAACACAGTCTTCTATTTTAAAAATAGTCCATTAATTTCAATATGTATATACAACAAACCACACACAAACTTCTCTATAAATCTTGATTTATTATAATATGAACTATTGTAATATACTCTAATGTTTCAACTATATTATTTTATAGTCTTTATCTAGGAACAACTAAAAAATATATAAAAAAAACAATACAAATATTCCATATTACATGTAACAAATACATTTTATCTTAAAACTTTTCTATCAAACAATCTTTTCATTACATTCACTTCTTAAATATCTTTCTTAAAAATGTAATTAAATAATTATAATTATAGGGAATTATTTTAAGAAAGGTATTTAAGAAACGAATATAATGAAAATTTAAGAGTGTTTGTTAGAAGAGTTTTAAGGTAAGAGATATTTGTTATATGTAATATGGAATATTTGTATTTATTGTTTTTTATGTATTTTTTAAAAACTAAACATTGGAGTATTTTATTGTATGTTATAATAGTTCATTTTAATAAATCAAGACTTATAAAGAAGTTTGTGTGTGGTTTATGGTATATATAGGTTGTTAAATATGAGGCTTAACCTTTCCTCTGTAGTGACTCCAGAATATCTTACAGTTGTCTTGAAATTAGATAGTATATATAAATCATATTCTGCATATAAGAATGTCCATATATGGAATGCTTATATACGATCAAAGCTAACGTGTTGATGAGGTCATTCCACATTTATATTTGGAGACAGTGAATTTACATATAGCTCACTGGAGACTTTCAGTACTTGCACATTATTTTTCTCTTTAAGTAATAATCTATTTCAAAACATCAATTGCAGGAATATTTTTTAAATATTTTTTTATTGCTAAAATTATTTTAAGGAATTTTTCAAGTTTATTAAATTCCCTAATCCAAAAAGTGTCATGACATTGAATGACAATTCATTATTAATTACAACACCTTTGAATGTATTAAATATATATATATTGAAGCAGTCAATCTTAGTTTAAGATTGAGCTTCATAGTTCCATCTATTAACTTGTATTCAAACCCTATATCCCATCCCGCTCCTTTTGTTGTGTATATATATTTTATGTATATATTTGAGATGTGCGCTTTAGTTATAAAATTTTAATGTTTCAATAACATTTTTTAAAATTATTAGTTCTTTTTTATTAAAGTACATAGGTGCAGCTCAAATATATATATAGGAGCAAAAAAAAAAACTTACTAACAAAATATTGACATTTTAAATATTTTATTATACGTCATTTTTTAAACTTTTTCTTTTTAAATTGCTTGTTTTCCTTTTTAAACTGTATATTTTGTAAAATCCAAGATGGAAGATGCCAATATTATTGTCCAAAAGTAATTAAAGGGTTGGAAACACTATTGTTTTAATCTGGGGAAGGTATTTTAATTAAAGTTTTTACTTAAAATGGGATTAAGATTAAAGATTTTCTTTTGTGATAAACATTTTTGTCAAATCTATTTCTAATCTGGAAATAGATTTGAATTTATTTTTGGATGTTATCTAACAGTTGCATCTTTCAAAAACAATGAGCTAAGTAATTAAAAGCATTCTAGAAATACCTGGGCAGAGTATAAAATGGCCGGTTTTTAAATCACCAATAAATAGCTACTATTGAGAGAACAGTATTGTTAACATACTACATGTCGCTGTGAAACTTAAAATGATGTAGTAGTAAGTCCACCACCATTCTCAGCTCTGTTGGGTCCTGGGCAGAGTATAAAATGGCCGGTTTTTAAATCACCAATAAATAGCTACTATTGAGAGAACGGTATTGTTAACATACTACATGTCGCTGTGAAACTTTAAATGATGTAGTAGTAAGTCCACCACCATTCTCAGCCCTGTTGGGTCATCATCTGCCGCTGCCATAATATCATGCTCCCATAGAATGAAGTAAGAGCTCAACTGGAGAATTGTTAAATGCTGAATAAGAGCTTGCTGTTATTTAAGAACCAATTGCCACGCATGAGCAGACTTTAAAATATGGACTCTTAAAATAGTGCAAGGTAAATTTTCAAGCTGACACCTAAAAGTAAATCTAGCCTAACTAATCTCATCAAGATTTCTTTCATAACTGATTTAACTTTATGTAAAATGTAATTTGCTCTTAAATAATTTTTATAAATCTAATTTTCTCTCATATGCTCTAACTTTCTTTAATTTTGGTGCGGTCATTTATTACTTGATTTTATATGTCCATTTTAGTTATTAATATGCCAATCTCACACAATCTGATGAGTTGAATTTCTAAAATCTTTTCTTTCTTTTAAGTAAACCTCCGTGAATTAATGTCCCCTTACAATATAATGCATTATTAATTAATACCCTCGCCAGTTTGTTTTAGAAGCCAACATTTTATTTATGTTTTAGTATAAAAAATATATTTGTTTAACTCTGGATTTTTTACTGGGGTGAATCCAGAACTCAAGCTAATTAACACTTTGAAACCTTATTTATTTTATAAATGTTATTCAATTCTGGAAAGGTGACCAATTATTTGTTTTCTATATAACTGCTAGTCTTTTTTTATTTATTCTTAAAATATCAAATACAGTACTTAAATATTCCAGTTATTATAAAATCAGCGGAGGTGGGATTGATTTATTTTAAATAGCAGAAAAGGAGGGGATCAAATCTTAATGTATATTTTATTAAATGAGATCTAAATCTTTCTATATATATATATATATATTCTGGTGGCATAGCAAATTAAATTATATAAATTATGGCATTCAAACTAGGGTCATTTATTTTTAAAGCAATAAACTTATCTAATGTCATTAGTGACATTTATCATTACTGCGTTACTGACATTCAGCCTTATCTTCATGTTTATATATATTACGTGCTTCTAGTCTTCTAAACTGGGGGTTGCAACAAGTTCGAACCCATAGATTTATTTCTCAAGCCTTGTCCTGAGGATAGTTGATCTACCTAGGACCATTTATTTTATATAAAAGAGCCTCTGGCAGTGATTCCCTAAGTCTGGCACATGCTATGCCTATCAATTTCTTTCGTATAAAAAGGCCTCTCGCATCAGTTATACCAGTAAAAGTCTGGGCCACACCATGCCTATGCACTTTTCTCTAAGCACTGCCCTAGAAAATGGGGTGTTAGACTTTGTTTTCATCCAGAAGCACAACCTTTTTCCTCTTAGTTATTTGCTATTATGTCAGTACCACCCAAACTTCGTATTATTATTATTTCTTTTGCTTATGACCTAATTTTAGTGCTGTAATAATATTAAAATTGTGCTCTGCTTAAAATATATATAAATGCCAACTACTTCTAGTTTTATTAATTAAATTTATTTCAGTCTTATACAATCCCACCATTGTAACTTATTTCTGTATTTAAGAGTATCTATATGCCTTGGGGAAAATAAAGTATTTTATCATATAATCAAATATGTTTTCAAATGCATTTTATTTATTTTCACGACTGTAATGGCGTGAAAATCATTTGTATTATATCTGTAATGAATCTCGGAACGCTCCCTGAAATAATGTTAGTCATCATGTTTCAGAAACATATATAAAAGTGTTAATAGCGATTATATGTAATTTTTTTCTAATAATTGATTGGCATCTTAATATTGGACCCACCAAAAATGTGTGCTTATTTATAATATATCATTTAGCTAATAAAGAGCATATGAGAAATAATAGCATGAATGACATTATATAATAATTTACTACTTGCTCATTCATGCACATACTAATGTATACAATTAAATCATAATGTATAATAACGTGTCATTATATTAAACTATATATATTCTTATTATCCAACTTGTCTGAGTAGTTCTAATTCCTCTTTTTCTCCACTTCCAAAGATATAGCCATGCTTATATATATTTTAGTTTAGTCATAGTTAATAGATGTCTCATTATCTTCTCCGCTTTGATAGTGGGCCGGATTTAAAATTAATTCTTGTGTGCCATCATTGTTATGTTATCCATTAGGTGTTTGATCAGGGGCTTAAAGAGTGGGTTCGAATCCAGGCTGGTCCCTGACCTAAATCTCGGGCTTGACTGAGTTTGAAGTACATTTTGTGAGTTCCAGCTCACGTTAGATGGATGAACATGTTTTGACCGGTACAATATATTTGATTGAAACTGAAAGACATACTTATTATTATAGATACTTTTTATTCATTCTCTATAAAAAATCATTCTTTATGAATGACTGGGTTATGGATTCAAAATCAGTGAAATTGAATTTTTATCATTGTTCTAAACAATCTTTCATGATGTCATAAAAGATATCATGTTTCACATGTATGTGAGATTATGCATGTTAATGATATAAAGATTTCATTACTTTATGAAGTAGTTTTAAAATTGAGCTGCTAGAAATTTTATTAAAGGATGACAAGTAGAGACTAATTATTCAGTTAAATTTTGTCACGTGATCATAATATTTTACTGCCTAATTACTTCTAATCTGTCTTCAGGCAGAGGATTTATTTATATACATTATACCGAGTAAAAAAATAAAATAATTTTATATTTCCATTTTTTGAATAATATTGATTTAGATTAACTTAACAATAATGATTAACATCTAATCAGCCAAGAATCAAACACAGAATTTTTTAATTTCCTACTAAACTATTTTTAAGATTGAAATAACTGTGATATATTTCATGGTGGAGTCTTTTTTCTAATTTTACAAAAAATAACCTTTCTTTGTAATTTTTTTTTTATGACATTTTCTTAATTGATTTTTAATTTTCTTAATTTGTAATTAAAATAAAAGTTTAAAATGTGGTTAAAAGTTTTATAAATTGTCAAATAATTACCCAAAGTATTTCACTCAAAAGGCTTTTAAAATAAATTTTGATATAATTAGTAATTTGTTTTTATTAGATTTTCTCCAGTTAAGACAAAATGTGTGGAGTGACAGCTTAATATTGTTAGGAAATTGAAATAATAATCTGTTATCAGTAAAAAGAAAAAAGTTATAAATCTATTAGCATGTAAAATCAAACTAATGTATGTCTTATTTGCTCTACAAAATGACAACCAGTAAGAAAGTTGAACATACAAACCTCTAGTAGTATTGATTTATTTTAATGCTGATATCTCTCAGTTTTTGTTAATCTTATAATATATTGTGTGTTAGTTCTTTTAAAAATATTTTTATATTATGCATGATGTTTAATGATAAATATGTATTCGATGAGAAAATTTGGCAAAAAAATCATGAAATATATTGCTTATACAAAAAGGGTCTATTTTATATTATAATGTGCTTTGATTCAAAATTTAATATTTTTTATATTGATAATCAAGACTACAGTAATATAGTTACTAAAAATTGAGTATTACTGTAGGTTATTGATGATTTGAACTAATTGTGATCAGAGTTGTTTTACGTGAATGATTAAACATAAGTGGTTATTTAATTTATATTAAACTAAGTATAATTATGAAGTGTTTTTATTATTAATAATGTATTTAGAAAAAGGAAATTTTATTTTAAAATGGTTTGTAAATAATAAACTAAACGTAAACTCAGGTCTCTGTGTATAAGTTTAGATAATCGAACAGCTGTGCAAATGTAGATGAACAAATACGTCAAAGTTTTAAATAGCAATTTGTTTCTAAATTTCACTCCATTATAAGATTTATTTTATTGAAACTTATAGTATTTTTTAATCAAGCGTTGGTGGCCTAGCGGTTAGCAGCTGGTCCGGGTTCGCTTCCGGTCAACGCTTTGACATATATTAAAAAAAAAAAAAAAACGTTTAGTATTTTTTAGATGAATGATAAAAAATGTTTCATAATCATGTAGCGAATATGCATTCAATACTTCGGGACAGTAAAGAATGTGTGTGCCATTTTTTTAAAAAAAAACTATTTACATATAGAATGTTTGTTCTTTAAATTGCAGACTATTTAATAATAAGTAAAATGCTGTCTTAATAAACGTTTTTTTAAACTTTATAAGTATTTTGAAGGGAAAGGGCAGTAACTAATTTTTTAATTAACCTCTTGCAGCTTATATCTTAAAAATAATTAAAAATAAATTCAGCATAACCAGTGAACTAAAACTAGGTAATTTTTTTAAAGCAAGGGAAGGCATGGTTGTAGCAGTTGGGATAATTGATAATTTAGATGATGGACATTTGAATTGCTGCTATTGAAGTTTAAGAAGTCATTTTCCAATTTGTAGATAATTTGCATGGTAGTGTGTTGACCTCTATTCTTAATAGGAGGCTTTCATTAATTCACATTTATAATATAAATTTATATTATAATTCGCAGTATTTTCTAATTATTTAGTAGTGCTATTAAGCATATTTTATATCTGTATACCTGTAATTTCAAATATATAAAGCAATGCAGCAGTCGTGATGTAAATATCAATTCAACTCAAAGTTTTGTTATTTTTCATTCATAGTTAGGAGCAAGATAATGAAAACTTCTGTCATTTAAGATTTATATATCTTTTTTTATGTATATAATATTGAAATACAAGTATAATGTATATTCTTAACCTAGATGTAATTAAAGCTTCCTACAGTCATCCACTCTATCCAATATAATTGATACACATGACCACATACATGTAAAAATATAAATGATCTTGAGTATATGTATTTTTTGCTGAATCAGCACTCATCAGTTGGTCTGGATCATCATCTCCCACACATATATAATCAGTGTTCGATTTATATTAAGATAGCAAATCTATACACTTATAATGGACAGTCTTCAGTACCCTCCATTCTCCAACTCTTCAGCCATTCATATCACTGTATTTCAATATTATATATTCATTCTTGTATTGCACCCATCTCTCCTGTGTATTTGAATGGTCATATTAAAGTCCTACATATGAAGGTTCAGATTGATATAAGGTCAACATGGGTATGACCATAACATTGGCATCATCAAGGGCTTTGAGCATTCCATCATCAGATTTTCAGTGATATGGATGGCTGAAGAGTTGGAGAGTGGAAAGAATTGAAGCCTGTCCATGAAATTGTGTAGATTTGCTGCCTTGATATAAACTGAGCATTGATTACATATATGTGTGTGTGGGAGGTGATGATCCAGACCAATTGAAGAGTGCTAGTCCAGCATGAAATATGTATATTGGAGATCATTTATCTTTTTCACATATATGTAGTCATTGCATAGAGTGGATGACTGTAAGGAGTTTAAAAGTCTGAGTTCAAATCCCCTTTATATATATAGCAAGAAGAGAGAAGATATGACTTTTGCATAATTTATATATATATGCACGAAATATGCTGACATCAAGGCTGTGAACATTTTTTGTATAATAAATGTCATTATGTTAATTATGTTGATAGTAATTTTAGAGAACAAATTATTTGAAAGAAAAAACAAAAGCAAAAATAAACAAAAAAAAAATAAATTAAAGATGTGGTTTGTTTGTGATATCTATACAAATCAATCTGTAAACTATAAATATATCCATACATATCACTTGAAAGTACTTTTTGTCAATTATCATCTTTTTTTTTTCCATATGTCAAATGCGTTGACCAGGAAGCGAACCCAGGCCAGCTGCTTGGAAGGCAGCTATGCTAACCACTAGGCCACCTGATTTTATTAAGAAATATATGGTGCTGACTTTTAACTTCTGCAGCAAACTTTATTTTTTGAATGACATTAATATCTTGCCTAAATTATAGATGTCCATTGTAGTCTATTCTTAGCCACGCTTTCATAATGAAAATAATTAATATTGCACTTCTTTAGAGCATCTTTCAGATAATCTCTATTATGCCAATGCTGTTAGCTTATCCCATGAAAACCGTGCTCAAGTTTACTGGAAAAAAGTCTTTTTTTATATGAAATCTATTAACATCTATTGCTAAATATACCCAATCTATTAAAAATGAGTGTTTACAATAAAAAAATTCTGGCAGTGTTTTGCCGAACGCTAGCCCATTGCTATTAATTAGTTAAATTATTTATTGGATGCCTTTTTAAATAATCTTTGAAGCCAATAAGTGCTTGAGAATTAAATAGAAGATTATACAGCATTACATGCCGCTAGCTAAAGAACCAATTAGTTATTTTACCATCACATTTTTAGAATCTTACTAAGCATCTTTAAGTTAAATTTTTATAGTTGTACAAAATAACAATTCTGAATATAAAACTAATTTAGTTGTAGTAGATATAACACTATGCTAAAATACTTGTTTATTTGTTAAGTTAGCACATTGTAATTTGTTTTGTATTTCCAGCATTGAAGTCCATCTCTTTAAAACTATCCATATTTTCAAGTTGAAGTTAATAGTTGATGAAAAATTTTCTTTCATGGCTGATAAAGGGTTTAAATTTTTTGACGATCTTTAATTACTATTCCAAAAAAATCTTTTTGCACTTCATTCAAAACATCAAAGAGCATTTTATAGCTATTTTGAAATGGCAAAACTGTAAATGTAGAAGTTAAAAGATTTATCTTCCATTTCTGATTTTAATCATTTCACATTAAAACCCATACTGCATGCTGAAACCATCTAAACTCTTCCAAAAACCAGACATAAAAAATAGTCAATAAATTTGGAGTTAATACATAACCTTGTTTGACAACGTTTTTTATTTTAAATAGTCTACTTTTCCCCACCAGTGTTAATGCTTCCTCTCATTTTATTGTGTACAAGTTATATAATGTGAATAAACTTTAATGAATAGTCAATTAATTTCTAATATTGGTACAAACCTATTTAATTTTATTAAGTCAAATATTTTGTCCAAATCAGTAAAAGCAATATATAAATCTTCCAACCTTGTTCTTGCATTGATTGTCTGTAGTATTGTTTTAATTCTTTAAAACCACTCTGAATCTATTCGTCTACTACTGAAACAACTTATTCAACAAAATCTTTAAAAGTATCTTTTTTATCTATATTATTTTATAAATTGGAACCCTGGAAGCATCCTTAAAGATCAGGGTTCATTAACTTTGTTGACCTGTATATTTATATAATAAAAAAAAACTTCATATAATTTTAAACTAACATTTTTAAAATTTCTCCAAATATCTCAGGACAGTTTAACCTTTTTATTTTTAAGACTACAAAAACATTTTTTTACTTTGTTAAGATGAATATAAGTAAGTAAATAAATGAATTTATTATTAAAAGTCATCTCAGTTGTTATATCATTAATCAAGAAATGATGAAAATATTTCATCTGTTCATAATATTGTCATTGTTATATAAAATAATTTCATCCATAGATTTAATAGGATTATGATATCATTTTTCCAAGTCCATATGCTATTTTAAATATAACAAAAAATCAAATGACTATGGCTTTTTTTGTATGTGCAGTTTTAATCTTCCAATTATATTTAAGACTTTCTATTGATTGTTCAACTTCTTCCTTTAAATTATATATTAGTTAAAAAGTTCCATATTTAATTTATTACTTTATCAAGTTAAAATTATCATACATTTCCTTTTAATCAAGTCACTAATAATAGAACCTCATCGAAGAACCAGTTAGGATTCTATTTTTTAGTGAACCCAAGAATAGTTCCCACTTTTTTATGATCTTCTTAAGAAAATTCGAAGACTTGGTAATTCTAAGAACTAATATTGCTTGAAATTTAACATAAATAATAGATATTTTAAAGAATACTCAGCAGTATGTTTAGATTTCCATTTTAAATGTGAAACTTATTAGTCTATAATCTGTCAATCACTATGTAATATAAACATCTTTCACATTCAAACTCCTAACTAAATATATTGGTTTTAATAAATATATATTTTTATATTTCAGGGAGATAATTAGTTGCTATTTTTATACTTATATTTTACAACAACTGCAACTTTTATCTTTTGCATAATTTTTTGTTATATGTCATGAATAGTAGAGAATATGTTCTGATGGCATATATAATAAATAGATAATGTATTATGTATTTTATTTTCACATATATTTGTTTCTACAATTAGTATATATTTGATCAATAACTGAGCTTATGATGATTAATACAGGATTCCAACTGTAATTTTGTAAAATTTAATGTCATTCAAAGTATTGTCCATTTGATGCAATTCACCTGTATAAACTTGTTTCTAAAGTTTTTGAAACATGCTGAAACTCTTGTACATTGATTGCTTTATCCATCAGTTTTTCTTTGCCCCTTCAAATAGGCCATTTTTTAGTTCATGGTAATAAAAAGTAGTCACGCAGAATGAGGATAGGTGAATAAGGCAGATGAATAAGCTGGGTCATGCTGTTTTGGGTTAAAAATTGTCTTACACTCAAGGTTTTGTCATCATGAGGACACTTTCCCACTATGCCACAAATGTTTCAGAATTTGTAGGTAAAATACCTGATCATTGCTAATGAATTCTGAGTGGACAATGCTTTTTGCATAAAAAAAAAAATCAGCAGTACCTTAATATTGGATTTAACTTGTTGCATTTTTTGTGATATGATGAATTTAAAGTCTTTCATTAAAACATTCACAATCTTACGTTTATTCCAGCTCAACTTGCCTGTAAACTCTTTCAAGTATTTTAACTGTTCCCCCTGCCATTTTTCACAATAGAAAACAGAATTTCAAATAACATTTTTAGTCCTTATGTAAATCAATGAACAAGCAAGATACACTTAACAAAAAAATTTACTACATGGCATCATGACTTTACTTGATGATAATGATTGACAGACTGATCCTTATAAAGAGAATATTATTATACTACTTTCTTGGTGTTTTACTACATTTCAGACATTTTTTGTTTCTAACATATAATGTTATCCTCTATTTCAGTATCTATAATTTAAGACATTTGTGTTAAGTGGTTAATAGAGAACATTAATATTAATAACTTTTATTTGCTATTCGTTTTCTTTTCTACTTATTCAATCCATGTAATCATTCAGTTCTATCTTTTAATAGTTCAGTTACAATATTAATAAATGGTTTTTATCTTTAAAGTTGATTTCTTTTTATAATTTTAGCTAGCAGAGCATTGGTAATATTTTCATCTTTTATATCAAATTATTTCCGTTTATTGTTTTGTCAGTTTTCATTTTTTTTTTTTCATATGTCATAGCATCGGCCGGGATGCGAACCCACAACCGTCTGCAACCAACTACTTGCTTGCAAGGCAGCTGTGATGTGTATTCAATTACTCTGCATATTTTTTAGAAAACAATTCTAACTTTTTGAATCGACCAAAAGCATTCTACAGATTATATAATTTACTATGATGCATTCAATTTTATTATATTTAACATACAGATGCTTTCAGCCCTTTAAATGTGATTATTACTGTTATGCTAATTTCTATGATCCAATGAAATATTTAATTTGCTTTATTTTTTTTTAACTTGAGAATTTGAGATTACATATGGAATTGTAAATATAAAACTTTGACATATTCAGCAACTTGTTTTTAGAGACAATTATTATTAAGTTTTAGTTTTTATAATAAAAATTTATTAGTGAAGCAGTACAGTTTTTTAATGGAAATGTATAGAATTTATCTATAAATTAATAGGATAACTTCTTGTATAACTACAATATTCTTTTTATACTTTTTAAAAATATTTGACTGATGTAAATGATTTAATATAGAAAGCAATGGGTTTTTAATATATTCACAAAAAATTCAAGTTGTTTTTTTATGTATAAGCTTAATTCTGAAATTGAAAAGATATATTCACCACTTTGAACCTGGATAACCATTTGCTAATTATGGACATCAATGAGAAAAAATGGAACTGTAAAATGCTTTTCTTCAAAAATTAGTCAATTTGTCAAATTTCTCTCCCTCCCTCCCTCTCTCTTTCTCTAACGTCCTATATGTGAGGGATCAGAGTCAGCATGGATATGATGACAATATTAGTATCAACAAGGATTTCTGAGAGTTTCCATCATTAGATTTTCATTGATATAGTTGGCTGAAGAGTTGGAGTGTAGAGGAGATTGAAACTTGTTCATTAAAGTTTGAAGATTTGCTATCTTAATATAAACCAAGCACTAGTTATATATATATATGTGTGTGTGTGTGAGTGAGATGATGATCTGGACCAACTGATGATTGCTCATTCAGCACAACAAGGACTTATGAGTGTTCCATCATCAGATTTTTAATTATATGGATGGTTGAAGAGTTTGAAAGTGGAGAAGAGTGAAACTTGTTTATTAAAGTTTGAAGATTTTCTATCTTAATATAAACTGGGCACTTATTTATGTGTGTGGGAGATGATGATTTGGACCAATTGATGACTGCTGGTTCAGCACAAAATACGAATATTGAAGATCATTTATCTTTTTCACATATATGTGGTTATAAATATTTGAAATACAGGCATTTTTCATATACCTGGTGGTTAATTGTAAAATAGGGGGTTTGAACTCAGACTTTCAAACACCCTTCAACTATCCACACTATCTCATTTCATTGATGCACATGATCACACATGTAGAAAGATAAATAATCACCAATATTCGTATTTTGTACTAAACCAGCACTCATCAGTTGGCCCATATTATCATCTTTCACACATATATGTAATCAGTTCTCCAAGCTCCAACTCTTCAGCCATCCCTACCATTGAAAATCTGATGATAGAAAACCCAAATCCCATGCTGATAGCAATATTATTACATGCCCATGTTGACCTCAAGTCATTCTCACCCCATTAAAGTTCGAAGATTTGCTATCTTGATATAAACTGAGCACTGATTATATATATGTGTGGAAGATGATAATCTGGACCAACTGATGAGTGCTGGTTTAGCACGAAATACTTAATTGGTGATTATTTATCTTCTTTGCATGCGTGTGGTCATGTGTATTAGTGGTATGAGATAGTATGGATAGTTGAAGGGTGCTTGAAAGTCTGAGTTCAAATTCCCTATATATAAGTGTGTGGATATGTGTGTCGGTTGTATAAGATGAAATTCAGAGTCCAAATCCTATCTAAATTACATCAATTTCAGTATAAACAATACAATATACTTGCATTTAAATATTATATCTTACTTAAGCATATCTATTCTTTTTTGTATTTTTAATTTTAATGTACATCATTTGTTATTTATAATAACATTCACTCTTGGTTTAAGAATTAATTTTTCAGATTGCTTAATTAAAAACAGCCTGTGAATTAATAGTGTTTACTTATAAATATAGGCTGGCTTGAGATTATTTTTACTAGAGACATTTCAGAGATCAAGCAAAAGATTTTCTGCCAAATTATCATTAACCTATTTAGCAGTTTTGTTTTCTCTCCATTTTTCACTGTATTTTGTGCAAATGCTTGCAGATTTTTCTTTTTCAATATAGAGTTTTAGCATTTATCTTCTAATTATTCTCACCCATTTTACCACATCATTCAACTCTTCGATTTCTTCAATCACTTTTTTCTTAATATGCATCTAATTACAATATTTCCTAATCATGATTGTAAAGTGTTTAAGCATACATGCTTTTTAGAAAACTATATATTTATAATTATACATTGCTATCAAACAGTTACGTGCACACATAAAACGCAGGTATATATAAATATGGGTGCAATACTAGTAGTTTTGTATTCTTGATTTTCTGGTAGCGTATTTCACCCTCTAAATATCTTCATCTGCAATATTTATTTAAAAGATGTAAATGATTATGTATATATTATATGAGATATATACTGTATAGTATTAAAAAAAAATACTATGAAAAACTAAAAATTTAAAGGTAATTTGTAATATTGTTTTATAGATAAGAAAAAATAATTTATTTATTTTTTATTTCAAGGTTTAACAAAAATAGAACTTCAGAGAAAAATTTCAGTTTATATTTTTCTATAGCAAAAAGAAAATATCATTGATGTCGAGGAAGGTGTTAACAATTTTTTTAATAAATTAGTTGGCGTGGATTTAAAATTTATTTAATTTTAAAATTTACACATATAACAAATTATAATAAAATATTTGTATTACTAGTGATGATTTTTCTCTGTTATACGAGGAAAACAATGAACTAAATTAACTTAAATATTTCACCTAAATGAAATAAACTCATTCCTCCTTTGGATACTGAAATTGTTGACTTAAGCAAACCAAATAAACTATTAATTATATTATCAGGCAAATAGAAGTAGTCACATAGTAAATCTGTATTTTCTCTGTGATCTGTTTCTACAATATATAAGATCAAGGTTTGTCCAAAGATATTTATTTATTCTGCTCACTATAAATAGTGAGAGTCATAAATCACAATAGTGATAAACAGAAAATGTCCCATCATATAACTTCATTCAGTGACAACTACTGTTTATGGCAAACAATTCTCTGATATGAATGAGCTTGACTCATTTTAATGTGTTGTAACCTATATCCAAAGTGAAGACATTCCTTAGTTGTTCATGTAATATTTATAAGTGAAATCTCAAATTTGCTATTGTAGTTTTTAATATTAAAGTCGATATGCAGATGATAGTTATAGTAACCATTGTCTTAGATATCAGTTTAAGAGTTTAAAAGTGCAGTAAATAAATACTGAATTCTGTACATGAAATATAATAATTAATGTTCATTTAAATGCTGCAGAAAGGAGTTTGCTGTTAACTGAAAGGAAACCCTTTGATTCCTCTTGAAGACCTTAAAGGAACTGAGCAGAAAAAAATCCTAATGTCCACTCCATACATTCTTATCATTGCAGCTGTTATTACTATGTGACTATTTATATGATATACAAACATGGTTAGGTTACACAGCAATATGCATTAGCCAGTGTGGTGAATTTATTGGCTTTTTACCTCTAAGTTTAAAATCGGTCATTCTTCTCAGTTGTCTGGGAAGGCAGAATGAATGTGTGTGTGAATGAATTTTTTTTTATAGATTTATACAATCATGACAGACAAAAATAAATTATGGTCCTTATTTTCAATAGGCTGTAAAGCCACCAGCCAAAGCAGTGGTTGGTGGATGAAGATGAATGGTGCTAAGAATCCCCTGATTGCAGACCCAGGCTGCCATTTGATAATGACTTTTATTTAGGTACTTATAACTGCAAATCACTTTCAAGTGAAGGAAGATTGCAAGAAATGGAAGAAGAACTGTCTTATATTAAATGGGTCATTATTGGACTTTGTGAAGTTAGAAGAAAAGGTGAAGAGACAATTGATTCAAAAAGTAAACATGTACTTTACTACAAAGACACAAATATTGGAACTACAAGTGGAGTAGGAAACTGGATTCCAAGAGATTGTAAAAGATCCAGAAAGAGATCACATGTGAGATAGATTGATGAAATAAAGTGTTTAGGGATGATGTAGTGAAGAGAGGCTAGAGATCGGAGATGGATTAAACTTAGACAGATGTTCATACTACAGTGAATTGATAATGGTTGATAATGATGATGATTAAATTAAAACTTTTAAGCATCTTTAAATTTTGACAATCACACAAATGGGGTCACTTAAAGAGTTTGATTCAGGATGCCTAAGAAGTTGGCTAACTTACTGGATATCAATAAAAAAATTATTGAATTGAAACAAAATAAATACTAAAATAAAGTTAGCACTGCTGGTGCAGGGTGGACCTGCAACATATCAAGTCTTGTAATCACAAGCAGGATCAACAAATCCCCTTGACTTAATTTTTGACAAGGACATAAAATTGTTGATTATTTTAGTTTAAACTCAAAAGCTTTGACTTTAATGCATTAGTATAAGTTCCACTTTGCAATCCAGAAGATGTTGAGAAACCAGTTAATTTTATGTTTCTTGATGAAGATTCAGAATTGATAATCTTCTAGACATCTGAAAAGAAGATTTATTAATAGAAACAAGGTAGAGAAGTAACTACTTTGGAACCAAAAAACTTTTTACCATCATCATTAATGACACTTCTATAATAGTGGTGATAAACTCATGATTAGTAGACTTCTTTATTTAAGAAACCTATTGACAAAAGTAAGTCAAAACCAAAAAGTGCTCCTTCAGTCAATTTTCAAATTTCTTTATGGTAACCAGGGGGAAATAACCATGTTACTAGAACAAGTACATGTAAAATTCAGAAAGGCTCTAAAGACATAACTGCTTTTGCTCTATTTTGTTAAGAGCATTACAGCTTAAAGAGTAATAATAAGTATAAAACTTTAGGTATTCTTTAGTCAGTGTGAATCAAGTCATTATTAATGCAATGGATTTAAAAAAAGGAATATATCAAAATTTTTAAGCCAGAATTGGATAATCAACTGCCATTGTCTATCATTGCATTTTGCTTTAATGAAATTATATAGTTTCATCCAAATGAGGTCATTGATCCAATATATTATTCAAAATGGGATACACTTGACAGAAATTGAATATGGATTATTGTTGCACAACACATAAATCACTTCTACCAAATAATTATCACTATTCATGAGTAAAGCAGATACCTTCTAGAGTTTTTCAAAATAGTACAAAAAAAGAAAGTGAATAATGATATAAGAAATTATAATTGTGAATTTGCAAGGAAAGCTATAAAAGAGAATGAATACAAATTGCAAAAGTGTAAAACAGAATCTTGATAAAAAAAGTTAGTTCTACAATAAGAATAAAAAAATGGAACTATTACTAAAAAGAGATGTAAGGAGAGATGACATCATGAAATGTGTGTAAGAGTTGTATAAAAAATTATATAGTTATAAAAAATAAGTAAACATAGTAAATATCCCTTGGTAACTTCTACATCTGAATTGCCTAGCATTACAAAGAAAAAGTGAGCCATGCAATTAAATCCATAAAGAAGGGAAACGTTCCAGAAAAATGATGGAATTGTAATAGATATTTTAAAAGAAACAGAAGAAGGAATAAAAAAAATTGTTAACAAAGTTATATACCAAATGTTCAAATGATATTTAAGAAAAATGATAAAGAAGATGTTAGAAATTTAATAAGATACTACAACTATGTATAGTGAACTTTGGATTTTAACCAATCAAAAGAACATCATTGATTTAAAAATTCATTTTAGCATAGTGAATCATATCCAGGCAATAGAAAGGACCAGTGAATATGAATTTTCATTATGCTTTGGATTTGTAGATTATGAAAGTCATATGATTCTATAAGCACTTTAACAGTGAATAAAACATTGCATTGCCAAATTATATACTCAGTATATTGCAATTTAAAACAGGCAAAACTCTCTACGTATTGCAATTTCTGAAGAATATTTATCAAAATGCAATATCAGGGGTTAGATTACATGGTGCAACTAAGAAAGTTGTTATTGAGAGGGGTGCAAGACAAGATAATTCCATATTTCAAAACTTTTGCAACAGTTTTACAATAAATATTTTATGGATTAAAATGGGAATCTAAGGAAGTAAAAGTTAATGAAGATTATTTAAGTCCATTAAGATTTTACAGATGACATGGTTATTTTTGAAAATAATGTTTCAAAGCTTCAGGAAATGTTAGGAATAAAGATAAATGCTGAAAAATCTAAAATAATATTGAATGAATTCTTTCAGAAGAAAAAGATTGGTAATGATAAATTAGTTAATAACTACAAATATATTGGTCAGATTATTAATATAAATGTAAACATAATGGATGAAATTAATCGTAGAATTAAATGTGAAAGGAGTGTGCTTTTGGTAGAAAATATATTAAAAGGAAATATGTTTGAAAAGGACGGTTTTTAATAAATGTATTTTACCAATTCTTACTTATGGATATGAAACTTGAACAGTTAATGGAAGAACAGTCCAGAGACTTTAGACCATTAAATAAAGTGTGGAGAAATATATGTTAAAAATAATCAAAAAGGAATCAAAAATTCAATACACAGATGAGAGAACAAACAGTTATTAATGACATCATTGAAAGAATTAAGAGACTCGAATGGAGCTATACCGAGCATATATCTAGAAAAGATGATAATAGATGGACAGTTGAAGTCTTAAACTGAATCCCATGTGATTGTAGATCTAAAAAGAGACCACCACATGTGAGGTGGATGGATGAAATAAGGAAATTTGGTGATTTGATGTGGAGAGGAGAGGCTAAAATTCAGGAAACTGGATTAAATTTAGAGAGATCTTCATACTACAGTGGATTAATAATAGTTGAAAATATTATGGAATTTCAGATAAAAAGTTTATTAAAAAAGTTATTAATATGCTTTAGAGGTCCCTACCTTCGCATTTTTAACTGCACAAGCTTTAGGTTTATTGCCTTAGTAAATATTACTTACGTAATCAATGTGCGTTAAATAAATTTATAATTACAACTTTAAATTATCATAATAGATTTCTAACTATAAGATCTTTCCATTGACTCTTTGTAAATCGAAAGATTTCATGAGTATTAATGTATAATAGGAATTGTGAACTTAATCAGAGAAGTATTGAATGGTTTCACACTCTCAGATCTAACTGCTCCAGCTTCACCTATTTATATAGAAAGTAGGTTGAAGTAAAGAAGGGTACCCCTCTTTTTTTCCAATGCATAAGCTTGTGGTTTAGACCTATAGAGATCCCTACCTTTGCATTTTTAACCACACAAGCTTTAGGTTTATTGCCTTAGTAAATATTAATAAGCTTTTAGAAAGTACCACATATCAAAAATTTTAAAAAAAAAGTTGTTAATAAGCATTCAAGAAAGTACCACACACCAATTATTCAAATTTGTTGCCAATATCTATTTAAGTGTATAAAGAAATAGAAGGTTTTTTTTTTTACTTTAGGCGGAACGTAATTGGAAATTAATCATAGAATTGCTATTAGATACTATTTTTGATTTCAAGAATAAACAATAGTTAAAAGAGGGTTGAGAAATGAATAAAAATCGAAGGCAATTGTCTTTGTAAAATGTCAAATATTATATAGCAATAAATGTGGGTGAACATTCATTTTTGTGAATGAAATTTTTATAGTCAAGGTAAGAAGAAAATAGTTGGCTCATTTTTCCTGCCATATTCACTACAAATATGATTAGTTTAAAAGCAGGCTGAACTTTGGAAATTTTCACAAGCATGCTCAGAAATTTTCTTTCAGATTAGCAGCATATACTCCACCTAATTAGCCTTTGAATATTAGGCAGTAAATATGTAACTAACTATAGCTGCAGAAAATAAAGATTTCATGTTAATGTAAGCTTATCAAATAAATGTTGGTGCAATTACTGTAAAAAACAAAAAATCTGAATGTAATATATCCAGTGTTTTCCATGATCTAGTCTCGTAGATATTGAACTTTTGATACTCTTGGTTTACTATTACTTTTTTAAATTATGAAAGATTAGATTAAAATACTTCATTCATAAATCAAGAATGCTAAAACTCTGTCTTCAGTAGCATTTAAAAAGATAAAATAGAGAAACTTCATTTCTGCTCTAGTTATAATATTTTGGAATAAATCTATTCTTTACATTCATTTAAACATAAATATGCAATAAAATATAGTATTTTAATAGTGTCTTGATTAATATGAGATTACTTTTCTTTATGAAATGGCTGAGGGAATTTTTATATTAGTGTTCAATCATTATTAAAAATAATTAGTTAATTCTATAATTGTGGAATATTATTTCATCATATATGAAGAGGTTTATTTTTTTAGTTTTGTTTGTAATTATGAAATGTTGTGGATATTTATAATACTGTATCTTTTGTGCATATGTGTATTAAGTTTCCTATCTGAAGGCAGTTGGGTTCTGTGAGAAAAGTTATCAGTTTCTTAACATAGTTTATGTTTTTATTTTATTTTTAAATCTACATCATAATCGTTAGTAATTGCTAATATTTAGAATCAAATAATGAATATATTGAAGCTTTTTAATATATAATTGTGTCTATACTTAGATTTTTTTATAATTAGAGCATGGAAATACAAATTAGAGTATATCAACAATATATCACAAATAGTTTGGATAAGTTACTTTTATCAAAAAAAAAAAGTTATTTGCAAAAATTAATATCTAAATATCATATATTTATGTGAACTCAGATGTTAACAAAATTATGATTACTTAATTTAATCATTTGATAACGAATATAGCTTGCTCAAAAGATGATAAAGGCTGCAAAAAGTATAGAATTGATTACATGTATCACCTGGCACTGATTACAAAGTAATTAAGGTTGTTCAATAGCTTATTAGATTCCTAAAAGGGCTACTCAAATATGAGGCAGAAAAAGTGTGATTGACTAAGAATTGTGATTGATAGCATTAGAGGCATAGCTGCTAATGGAGATTTTCCAAACCTATGTCTAGGAATTCATTGGTTATAATAAATCAATCTTAGTTTTATATTTGGAAAAATAAAGAGTGTTCTATATCTGTGATAAATTTGTAAATTATTAATTATTTAATTTTATAATAATAATTTATAATTATCATAGATCCTATGAGAGGGCGCATGTCTGTTAAAATGATGATATAGATGCTTTTAATTTTTTAAAAAAAGTACTCATGATTGAATAAGAATCAGGCATACATATACAATAAATTTTATCATGCTAAAAACTTTATATTAACCAATTAATAATTTAAGTAGTCATAAACCAATAATTACTTCTTTGATCCCCAACCTACAACTCATAGTTCTTAATTTATATCTATATATCAGTGTGGATGTTTTCTCTGTATGTGGGATAATGAAGAGTTATATCTATGTATGTAAACACAAGTTTAAGTTTATTACTAAAATAATTGTTTAAAGAAAATGTGGGTTTCTTGTTCAGTATTTATATTTCGTGTGATGTAAAAATAATGAAAAACGTTGGAAATCTTACATATGTAATTAATTCAAGTATCCAAAGAAATAGTTGTTGGGTAACATGAGGTCTATAAAAGAAGAGAGATCAGGGAACATTTTTTTTTGCTATAGACTTTTTTTTTCTCATGTGTCATAGCATCAGCCGGGAAGCGAACCTGCTAAATCGGGAAAACTGGTTGTAAAGCAGCTGTCACTGATCTCTCGACCACCGATACTTGACCTTTAAAACAATATTTACTTTAAAAGGTAACTTTTATTTTCTGAAATATGAATTTAACTGTGACAGAAATATCACTCTTTCATAAAAAAATTACCTATAAATACTAGTGTTTAAAAATATAAAAAAAACTGCCTTAAAAGTCGTATAGGAAATGGTTATATATTCTAACAAAACAATAAAAATAAATGAAAAATGATACTAAACTTCATATCACTACCTTAAAAAATGAAAAAATGCTCTCAGAGAATTAATTATCTATAATGCAAAATGAATGTATATTCATTTAAATAGAAAATAAATCTGGTCTAATGTTGCACCTAAAATACAAAATAATCTCTTTGAAATGAATTATTATTATAACCGTCACTTATTGTGAAAATCTGCTATTCTAACGAACGTTTTATTGTAGAAAACATTATTCATGTGCAGATGCTTATTTTGGAATATGATTTTAGCTTGCATGAGCAAGGAGTTTAAAATGTATATATATATTTTAAATTATTTTGTAATATGATACTTAATTATCTTTGTACTTGCTCTATTATAGAAAACTATAACATAATTCAATAAAGGTAAATATAATTATTACTATTAATGTATTACTGTATACATTTTATTAAAAAAAGAGAAAATCCTAAAAACGAAAAACAAAAAGGTATGCTTGTGCATAAATAAAAATTATCCCTAATTCAGTTAAACTCTTTTTAAATAATATTTAATAAATGGATATTCGCCTCGTCAGTTATTAATTTTAAGTTATTTATTCTTATTAAAGGGGGGAAAGAAATTTTATTGACAAATTATAGTAATTATTAGTATTCTAGTTACAGCAATATTTGTTAATTGTGTTATTTTGCATTTGAAATAAATTAAGCTTGATGCTCTATCCTTTTTTGTATGCTCATGTTGTAAAAGTATTTACATAATTTTATAATTACCATTTTTAATATTATATTGTAATGGCACTTCATACAAAATATTAGCTCATATTCAGTGTTTGGTGGAAAATAAGGAAAGTGTTAGGATCATTATTATCATCATTGTTTTATAATTTTATTTGCTAGTGCCTGGACAGAAATATTAAATAAGTTTGCAAAAAGAATTTAAAAATATTAGACAATTATCATTGATGGGTGAAGAAAAATTCATCTGAAATCTAATCAAGAAGTGATTGATTTATATAAGCCAAGTTTATTCCATTACAAAGTAGGTTTTATATAGAGATATAAATACACATTCTAGATTCCATTGTATTTTATTGACTAATCCAAAAATAAAAACACATCAATTTTTTTACACTAAATATTAATTTAATATTAATTTTTTCTTTTCATTTCTATTTGTAATAAATTAACTAAAAGTTTTTAATGTCAGACAACTGAGAAGTTTTTTTTTTATTATTTACTCTTTAGATACAACTAAGTGCGCTTCTGGTGTGGTACACCAGAATGATATACACTGGGTCTCGTTTTATGCAGATTATTTTAATGCGATTTTGAAGTTACACAATTCATATTTCTTATTAATGTCTTTTATATTTCATTATATTTATTAGATATCAAAAAATTTAAATTATTAATAACTTATTTTGACTTGAAATACTTTTTTTTCCAAAAATATAATGTTATATTAGCAGCTAACATGAATATGGCTTGAAGCTTTATTTAGAATCTTAGCTTTTATGTAAATAACCTACTTATACTAATGAGTAAATAATAATAATAGATTTATACATACATATAAAAATATCGCAATAAATATTCAAAATTTTTAAACTTTTAAAACATATTTTGTTAGATATTAACAGAAATAAATATTTTTTTAGATTTTTAAAATAAATAATAATGAAGATTTTATTGATTTTATAAACTGAAAATAATCTTTCTAATGATAACATATAATCTTTTTGTTTTGATTGCAATCTCATTTTTTAATATAGAAACAGAAAACCATTAACAGCACAAGACTGAAAGTGGCACTAGTTGTACATCACATAACGAATCTGATTTCTTAACAGTTCACAAATGAACACATTTTGTCAAATAGCGGTAATGATTAAAATATGTATGCAAAATGTAAAATTAAATACTGTAGTTAATTAAAAAAGTAAAAAAGTTTGTCTTGTATTAATTTTTTTCAAATATTTGAAATTTTTTATTAGTCATACTTTATTTCCTTATTTTTTTAATGCGAATTTTAAAGTAATTTTTCCTTGTTGTTTGGTTTTATGCTGATTTCTGAAAAATTACAGAACCTATCTCCCATTTTTTTAGGTAAGTTAAGTCTATTTTTGTGCGATTTCTTTTGTGCGCATTTTCTGAGGAACCTATCTATCGCATAAAATGAGACCCAGGTGTATCTGGGTGTGATAAGCTCATTCATTTGTATTTAAAAAGTAAATAATAATGACAATTGAAAAGGTTTTTTATTATTTTCTTTTTAGATACAGATGAGTGTCCTTTCAGTGTGGTATACCAGAATCTATCATTTTGGTGTGGTGACTGCATTCAGCTGTATCTAAAAAGTAAACAGTAAAAAATATTTTCAGTTGTTGGAAATTAAAAAGGTTTTGCTAATTTATTATAATAAATACAAATACAATTTGTAAGTTTTATAAAATGAAATCAGTTTTCTATCTTATCTTTATACATTTGTATATTTGTTTTCTGTAAGAAAAAGAAAAAAGAAGCTTACTTAATGATCATAAATATATATCTTTTGCTCTTATATATTTGGAGATGTTTCTGCCTAGCCGTAATATTTCTGGCACATCTTTCATACATTCAAGGAAAGTAATAATCTTTTATATATATATAGTAAGGAAATCAAGTTATCAAAAGCTAAAAAGTAAACTAATCAATAAAAAAAAAATTATACTAAATTGAAAATTAAAAAAACTAGGTAAAATTTAAAAATCAAAATTTTCCAAAATATTTTTCCAAATGTTTTGCCACGTGAGGTCTGCCTTGGCTGTGAAGTCAATTAGTAAGAAAATTTTAGGTTTTAAATTTTAGCTTTTTAATTTTAAATTTGTGTAATTTATTGTTTGTTTTCTAGATTGCAGTTAATGATGTTAGGTGTATTAAGATATTAGATCAGTAGATTAAAATTTATATGAAAGCAATATATTGCATAAAGTTTTGAATCGCTATATTTATAACAGATAAAAGGTATTGATGTCTAAACAGAAATTTGAATTTAAAAGTATTAGAAGAAACTTTTGATTGAATTTGAATGATGAGGATAGTAAAAAATACAGAAAGGGAAAGTAAAATTAATATTTGTTTATTGATCTGCTCGTAAGGGTAATTAGATTGTTTTGTTATTATTAAAATATTATTTATTTTCAATTTTCAATAGATATGCAAGACTTAGATTGAAAGGATAAATAAATATTAGGAAATTTGTATAAGAATTGTGTGATATTTTTTATAATACTTTTAAGAGTTAATTAGAAAGAGCTATGGCAGACAGAGATGTAGATTATTTTCTCTTTTTATTAATTTAGATGAAAATAATCATTATTTTGATAAGGATAGAGATTAGTCTTTGCATGGATATATTTATTATATCAGTTTTGCTGAAGATATGGTAATGCTTGCACTTATCAAACATGAGTTTGACAAAATGCTGTGTGAAAATAATTTTTTAGGAAAATTAGTTAAGAAAATAAGTTATGTCTGTAAGTGGAATTATTGAAAGATTAAAATATGTAGTTGATAAAGATATTATGAAGCACATTAGCGGTTTTAAGTATTATGTAGTATTGTTACCTGATGATAAAAATAAAGAAAAGAGACATTAGAATGACAATGGAATGACTAATAATGATGGGAGATTATTTTGTATTCCCATTAAAATTAAAAAAAGAAAATTGTTAAATCTTAGTTTGGGATGTAGCTTTACATAATTAAAGAGGAGACTTAGATCAATTATAAAAAGGGATGCAAATACTGGACACTTTTAAGATATGGATTTGATTAAAAATAGAAAAGGTTGTTTGTAAAGATAGACACAATGTTAAAGAGAAAAAATGAAAAGAGTTTATTTATTAAAGAAATTACTAGAAAGAGGAAGAGAAAGAAAGAAATAGAGAGGTTGATTAGAAATCTAAAATAGATTAAACCACTAAAGCATCACTACCATTTCTTATGAAATTAGACTGGGGATATTGGATGAGTAGGCATTAGATAGAGCTTTTGGTGCATAAATCTTCTAATGTCTATTAATTACTATGACTTGCACTGGGTGGCACTATTCTGTTTGGAGAGATTTGCCACTGTTTTACAAAAACTAGTTATGAGCATTTGAAAAGTAAATTATACAGAAGATTATTAGGTTGATGTGCAGAACCAGGTTTTACCATGTGTTTTTTTTAAAATTATGATCTTAATTTCAAATAGTAAATTTATTTCATCTTAGTTAAATATTTGTTTTCTATCTATATATATTTTTTATTGTAGCTCACTCACACAATTTCTCTCCATCACATACACATTAAAATTTCTCTTTCCTATTGAATTCCATATTTCTTAATTTTATTGTTTAGTACCTTACTACAAGCTATTATTTATAATGAAAAATTTTTTGCTTCACTTCATAATATCATGATTGCTTCATCAGCTGGAAAATGACTTTTTTTAAAAAAAAAAATGTAATTTTAAATTAGCAAGCAGTCATCAATCCGAACTTAAAAGATTTATATTGTTTCTACTTTAGTATCATTATGATAGATTATTATAATTTAATCATTGCCTTGATATCAAAATTGATTACATTTCTTTTGAATAAAAAATTGTATAGAAAATTGCCAGTTTGCTTATTATTTTTAGTGAAATTTTTTCTTAAAAAAAAATTATTTGTCAACGATTTTTTTTTTTTTAAATTTAATTAAACACATCTTGCATTCACTGAAAGGAAAATATAAATGAAATATTGTGAAAATATTATATATGTAAAACAAATTACTAATTATGATAATTGAATGATTTATTATTTGAGAGATCTTATAAGGTTTAAGCACTAAAAATGGGAATTGAACTCCAATCTGTGAACTTTTAACCCCTGTGTCTATCATTCTACTCCTGCATCAGACCAAAAATTCTAAATGGAGAAAGAATGGTTAGTTTTAAAAATGTAAAAAAGTACTCCCTGAATGCATATATGCTGTATTTATAATTTAACAGTTTACTCAAATTTCAAACATTCTGTTCCAGACTGAATTGGATCTTATCAATTATTAGCATGTTTTTTTTTTTACCCAGTATCTGCAATTATATGTTTGAAATGTGAGTGAATTAGTAATTATAAATAACATCATGGCATATCACTAGAAAAGGGTAAAATATTAAAAGATGGAAGTTATTTTATATCTATAAATTTGCATACTTTTGTTCATTTGTGACCTCAGCTTTAGATTATAAAGAAAAAAGAAACCACTTCATTATACAAATGAACAAACATGTGCAAAATTCAATTGCAAATACTAATGAAGGAAAAAAATCAATATTATATATTGTAACGGTAGCTTGTGCCCTAACATTGGTTGCCATTTTGTAACAGTAACTTGTGCTCTAACATTGGTCACCATTTTGTAATAGTATATTGTCCTTTTATTTATAACTATGTAGCTCATTTATGCTCCAATTGGGCAAGTCATTTTGTAATAGCAGATTGGTAATTTGTATCTCTATCCTGTTACATTGGTTGCCTATTGTAATATTAGCTATTTTATGTTCATTTTATTTATAACTAATTATAGCTTAGTATCAAGTTATTTGGCAAGCAATAAATAATGTACATCAAGCCTTCAGTTGGGTAAGCCAATTGTAATACTAAATATTCCCACTTTATTTCTATCTGTATTGCCATGGTGCCACTAGGCTGTTTAAACTTAGAAAAAGTCATGTTGAGTAGTGGTTTGAACCTGAGTTGGTATGACATTTATAACTATGTAGTTTTAAAAAACAGTATATAGTTTGCATCTATGATGATGGTAAATCATCTTCATCAGCCTACAATTGTGTAGACAAATTCTTACACAAACTCTCAGACAAATTCTTATACAAATTCTCATACGAGAATAGTTTAAAATTAATATTACCCAAAATGCATGTTCTTATTTCCCTCAATATGGTTACGATCAAGTTGAGTGGCAATTTGATAGTGATGATCACCACTACATGATCATCATTGGTCCTTAGTGGAGTAGCCAACTTTTTATACTAATCTTTATAGATCACATTTAATCACTCAACATTATTAGTCTTTATGAATCATCTTTGGTAGTCATATCCCTTAAACTAGCTCATAAATAACAAATAAACAAAATGAAAAACTTCATTCATACAGCCATTTAATATATTTATCTTTAGATTATTAACTGATTAATATAATGATGATAACAATGATACTCCCTGCCACAGCTTTATAACTAACTTATAACTAACACATATCATGTCTTTTATTAATTTATAAGTGATGAACAATTCTCTGGTTTGCACCAATATATTACAACCTTCTATCACCCAATGGGTACTTTGATGATAATAAGTTAATATGAATGACCTCCCTAGGTCATATTATGTGGCTTCATATTTTTTTAACTATTTGTCAAACTATTATTACACCTTTAACTATGTTTTATCATTGTAATTCACCAGTGATGATGATGCTGTCTAAGCTATTTTCATAAGAAAAATGATCAACCTTAAGAAACTTATATAAACTTCTTTTAATCAGAAAATTAAATTTTATTATTGGCTATTCATCAATACACATAGAGAAATTTACATAATTATCAAAGATTAGTTACCTTTACTAACTATCAATAACAATTATAATTCTGCCCCTCCCCCAAAAATGAATTTAAACTCAATCATTAGTAACATATAATATGATATATGGATGTTGACACATTTAGTGGGGATATAGATATTTCAGGTCATAGAAAATTTAAATGTCACAATAAATACCCGAAACACGTACACACTCATATATTATATATAGCAAAACTTATGCCTCAAATCTTGAAAACAATAATCGACAATAGGTAGAGAAAACTTACTTAAATTATAAAGATAGGAATATATATATAAAAAGAAATTTGTTGGAGTTATAATCCTCATTTATCTCAATTTCCATTAAGCTAGGTGGATAATTACTTTAAAATCTATTTCTCACTATACTAAATTTCTACTCTCATTCTCTTTCTGGATTTGCACATTCATACCAACACATATTCATGCATATATGTATCACTGGGTTGTGTGTGTGTTATTTTCCACTATTAATAAATCTTGTATTCAACCTTTATATATAATAAGAATATTATATATAGAGCTCGTAGTATAAGCCTATTAAATTAGTCATGTGACATCTGACTTGATATATATTTTTATATAATAAGAATAATATTTTTTTTCTTTTCTTTCATGATACCAAAATTAATAAATAACAAGAAAACATTTTCTGAAAAAATAAAATACATGTATAAATGGTTACATATAATGATAATCAAATAACACATAATATAATCTTGATAGAGTCAATATTCATCATTACTGAAAACCTTCATTCTTAATAAGTGATGTTTATTTTAAGGCTTTGAAAAGAGAGAGAGAAATGGACATTAATAATAATAATAAAAGAAATGATCAGAGTTATTAAAAATTTTTATATTACCGGGCATTTCTTTTTTTTTTTTAATGTCGAAACCATCTCAGTTAGTTTAATGAATTTTCACTCAAAGTAAGATTTAGTCAAGATCAGAAACCTGAATTCAGCTACACACTATTATTTGATATGTGTATATATATATATATCAGTAAGCTCAAGCTTGTAATTCTCTTTATTATACCGTGATGATGATGCTCTTATTGCATGGTTTTCATTTCTTTAGGAACACTTTGTTTTAGTATTGCGATGGGTTCTTCTCTTTTACTTTTCGTTCTGTTGTAGGGATGCTAATAGAAAATGGATATTTTTTTCTCTCCATGCACTTCTCACATTTTACTCTGCATTTTATTCAAATCTGATGGGAGATGCGAAGCACTTGCAAGATTGGAATCTTCTTTGGTCTTTGGAGATCAGTCGTTAGATGTTTTAAATTTTTTTTCAGATGTGCTGGAGTTATTTGGAGAGCCAAAAGGACACCCTCCAACAAAATATCAATTCAAGCCCACCATTCTGCTGTATAATCTCAAAATATATATAAAATAATGTGTTTGTTCCAAGAAGCAACAAGACTTAATACTTAACTCTTAACTAAAAAAATTTCTCTTCTCTCGATATCTATGTGGTCTTCAGTGACATCACAGCAATCCCATCTATTGGAACCTCTATAGCTGAGAGGACACCTGGTTATGTATAAAATGTCTTTATCTCACAGCTGTGATATAACTATCTTATTCTTTTTGATCTTTTATTCTTTGACAATCTCAACCAACCCATGGTTTATTTAAATTGTCTATTAATGAGTTTCTCCTTTTCTTCAAAATTCACTCATTGGGTAGTCTAAAATTAACAGTTCTTTTTAATTTTAAATTGCTTACTAATGAGTGTCTTTCTTTCTCATTTTTCTAACACTGAATTCTTTGACCTGTAGAATTGACCTTATCTATCTTAATCTTTTTAAAATTGACCATCTCTCTTTTTTAACACTTTTAAAAATTAGACTTAATTAATAAATAGTAAAAAAACCTTTTTATACAGAAAATATGAATTTATAAAAAAAACCTTTCAATATGCATTTCGATATTTAAAGCTGTGTTCACATATATACACACATGCATACACACACACACATATATAAAACTCTCATAACTAGTAAAAGCAAAGACAAAAAACTATATATGGAGTCAATAGATGATTGGTGAAAGCAAATTAAATAATATAAAAACTAAAGATTATTATTACTATTAGGAATAAAAATTATATACCAAATTAGTAAGAAAAAGTATTAAAAAATACTACTATTAATAATGAAAGAACAAAATTATAATTTATTAGATATAAATGAAATAGAAAAATTAATAAGTAGACTTAAAAAAACACTGTATGGAGTCTGTGTCTATAGACAACTATTTATATGTGCTTAAATTTTTAAGTCTTAGATATAAATATGTTCAGATGCATAAAACCACTGAATTAAGTCATAATTATGGATATATTAGAAATTTAAAACTAAGACATTAGTTTCTTATATCCCTATTAAAATTTTATTTTTCATTAGTTGGTTAAAATATTCAAAATATATACATTGTTATCTTAACTAATTAAAGCTTCAGCAATCTTTTCCATTTCTCATTCTATGCTTAATATTTTCACAAACATATTCATCCTTTAATTCACTTATCTTCTTCCCTTTACAATCTTAGTTCCTTTATAGATACTTAATCTATCAAACTATCATACCATACAATATCTATAAAGAGAATTATACATATATTTGGACTCAATTTTAGATTAAGTGAAATGTAATAATTTTTAACCTAATAAAAATGGTTAATGATCATTTCTGATTTATTAAGATGATTATTACAAATAAATTTTTGCTTTAAAATAGTTTTTACAAAATAAATTTGTGCAATATATTTAAATAGTTAATGCGAAGTATCATTACATTTGCTTTTCAAGTTCCTAGAAAAATTAAAGAATTATTGCATTGTAATAGATGCATTTCTAACATCTCCAACTAATATCATGATCCTCAATTATATCTTGTAAATAAATAATTGTATTGAAAAAGTCTTTGCTAAATGTGATTCAATCTATTAATGCCAGAATGTAGAAAAGTTTATATTGGCATAGTTACTATAGACTGATTAATAATTTTAGCTGAACATTTGCTCATATAGCTAATTGCAAACTTCTTTTAAAAAGTAGTCAGGTTTTGGCAACCACAACAAACGATTATGATATTTGCATAAGCTAGAATAATATATAAACATGTTTATAATTTTAATAAAAGAAGAACCTTAAGTTTAGATTGCAATCCTTGTCATAACTAAATTAAATAAACTTTTTATTTGCCAACGAAAATATCTTCTTTTTATTTTATAAGTATGTCATCCAGTTATTTAGAAATCATTGACAAACATTTTCTAGATGATAATCAAATTACCAAACTGTTCTTATTGGATACATGTCATTTATCAATAAAGAACAAAGTTAATAAATTTTAAAACTAATTACACTTTTTAATTTATTTTTAGTTATAACAAACAGCTATGATTCAAATTTTAAATAACTTAAATTTTTATTCTTATTGCATGTTTGTGAGTTCAAATTTCAACTAAGGTTAGAATTTTCTATTTATAAACCAATAGGTGATAGTAAACTATGTATAACACATTTTTTATTATCAATAAAGTCCAAAACATATTACTATCATATTTTTTGTTTTGTAAACAATTTATTGGCATTCAATTAACATAAATTAACTATTGCTACCTTCTAGCCTTTAATAGTTAAAATTAATTCTGGATAATTAGCTAGATTGGAAATGGATCCACTATGTGAAAAAAAATCTAAGGTTACTTGTAAATGAAAAATTTCCAAGATTCATTTGGGTTAGATCATGGCATGGAAGTCATATAATTAAATGCTGTACCACATAGCCATGTATTTGATTGCATTAAAATATTTGCCTTACTGGGATTAAAACATCATATGTCTAAAATCAGGATACAACTGCCACAAGTTATTCTACATTAACAATATCTGTAAACTATTGATCTTAAAACATGGATTTTAAATAGACAACATTTTTATATGGGTAAAAATCAATTATACTATTACAAAATTAACAGGTAAATTCATCAAGAGAATTGATTGATTACATTTGAAAGATTCTTGCAAGAATCACAACTAGAAAAATATTGTCAGTAGGGAAAATGGATGTATTAAAGCTATAAATCAGAGTTTTTATTATTATTTTTTTTTATAAATCCTTTTGTAAGATTTTTGAGATAGATTAATTTTCTGTTTTTTAGTACCCAGTTACAAGCACACATTTATATAATTATAATGATATATATTTTATTTTTTACTATTTGTTAAATATTACCTTGTTTATAATTTAGTAGAAGAGTACCTTTATCTAAAGATTCAAGATTTTCATTCTTCACTAAAATATGGAGGAAAATCAGCTTTTAAAACAGGAAACTATATAAAGGGTTTGAAAAGTGTTCTAATACAAACTTACTATTAATCAAAAATCAGAAATTTTTATGATCATAAAAAAAAATGTTTTATTTATGTGAATGAATTAAGTTTCAAAATGACCATAGCTATATGCACTAATGTTTTTTTTTTTTTTTATCTATAAGTGCAGTTGATTATAAGATCTTGCATGGTTGCATTAGCAAAGAAAGTATTTCATTGGGAAAGAATTTTCTATTTATTATTTAAAGCATAAAAGAACAAAAGTTAAATTAAAATAAATTGTAGATAACTGAATAAAAGTAAACTTAAAAAAAAAACTTGGGTAAAATATTCACTGACTAATGCAAATTCAACATTTTGTGATGTAAAAAATATGTATTCTAAACAAATTGGCTCATATGGTCTAAACTTTTGTGCAATTGGATTATTAGAGATGATATTTTAATGGAAAATGATATTGTGCATAATTATTTTATTTATGATATCTATAAGCAGAACACACACGATTAAAACTAAGTGTTAATAAATTATTTAAAAAAATCTTTTGTAAGACCATTAGAATTGCAATTTTATCCCATTCTTTCTTTTTTTTAAACAGTTATATATATTTTTAGTGTTGAGCATGCTTTCTAGTGTTTGTAGTTTAGCATGGCAGTGGGATACTTAGCTAAGTTAAGTAAATAAAAAAAACTCAATTCAGTTCAACTGAATGGGAATGGTAATGGTTCAATATGCCATTAGGATGTTCAAATGTCACATCACCTCCCAAGCAGCTAACCAATGCTTTCTAGTACAATATTTTATTTTAAAGTTTTATAAATCCCCTACCACAAACACATTCTGATTATGTTTTTAGAAAAAACGGGAATGGAATTTATTTTGGAAAATTTATTTTAGAATGTGATCTTTCCCAGGAGATCAAATTAATTAATTGATTCTTGTACTTAAACAATTTTACTTTAATTAAAAATAAACAATTCCAATTTTAAAATGTCATCGTTTTTCTAAAATTTTATTTAATCATTAAACTTCTGACATTTATTAAATATTTATTTCACATAATAACATTATTAATCAATATATATATATTATTTTTAGTAATTTAAAATTTTTAAAATTAATTCTAAATAGTTTAAATTGCTGTCATTAATCACTTTGGCTTTTACTATTGTGTCTCATTTATAGATTAAGTAACTCATAAATAAATAAATTATCAATAATGATAATAAAGTAATAATATAGCTATACAATTATGGCTACACCATTATTTTATTATCTATAATTATCTTTAATCATAATTCAGTTGATTTCTTTAATAAAAAATAAGCAAGTGGCTTATTACTTAGGAGTTCATAACAAGTGAAGTACAACAAATGGCATAGCTAGATCATGATTTTTGGACTTTGAGCTTCAGTATGGCACTCTTTACCAAATCACACAGAGTAATTTTTGTACTGATTACATTAAAAGGCACTCTTTTCAGATGACTGAAATATAGAATGATTGGTACTTAATTATCCTGTTTACCAAACTCAGCACCATTTTTTTTTTAAATATATAATTTCAGACTTACAAATATTTGTTGTTTCTTTTTCAATTTAATTTTTCAAATATGGATTAGCTGTTAAGTTTAAAAAAATTAATAAATCGATTATAAATTCCATTCAGAAGGTTTATTTTAGTTTTCGTAGTTTATTTACATTCAGCATCTACCATTTTTGACAAAATTGTCAACATTTTGGATCTTCCTTTGACAGAACAGTATGTTGTGGAGTATTTTCAAAGGTATAAGATCCTGCTCTCCTGAAAAGTCGTACAATAATGTGCACGATATGACACTCACTTTTTTTATTATTTATAAGTTGATTTCCCACAAAAAATAATAAATAAATTGTAAATATTATAATTAATTTTTGTAGAATTTTGTAAAAAAAAAATAATAACAATAATTAAAAACATATATAAATATTAAATATAATTGCTTCTTATCAGCTATTTTGTTGCAAATATTTATTTATGTCCCTGAATTTGTATACTTTGGTAGACAGGATAATACACAAGTACTGAAAGATTAAAATATTACTAATACCATTATAATTATTTACCATCACTGTAATTGTTATTAATATTTACTATCATAAATGAAATTAAAGTTACATTAATTTATAAATCAGTATTTAAGATGTTCAACATTATTCATGTTACTTATGTTGTACAAATTATTTTTTTATTTGCTGTTTTTTTAGTGATTACTCCTCCCATACTATGGTCCACTATTCAGGAAGTGAAGTAGTTATCTTTTAAAATACTTGATTAACTTAACATTCTAGAAATATTGATTATGATTAGTGCAAATTATCACTAAAATTTATGTTTTTTTATAAATTAAAACTAACCAGGTAATATTTTACTAGTAAAATTCTTTGCTCTGCCCTTTCTCACTCTATTCTTTTGTTTTTTCTTCATCTTTTTTTCAGTTTCACATTTATAATAAGTATTTATTAGACTTGATTTCACTATAAGAATAAAGTTTTAGTGTAAAAAATAGTATTATTAAGTGTATAAGAAGTTTGGAAATGGTAAGGAGGAGGAAGAAGAAAATTGTAAGATTTCTGTTTCTAATAGTTATGTTTTATTTGGATTACTACTTGGATAAGAAGCATTTGTATTTAAGAATATGAGTATTATATGTAGTGATACCTATTTTGTTTCTAGCTTCTAACTACGTTATGCTTAATGTTTATAAAATATGTTTATTATGGGTGAGAAATTCTACTCTATAAAATGAAAATTCAATTGAATATAGAATATGGAGCCGGAAGTTGTGTCATATTATATTTTTATTTTTGTAATCAATGCATTAACACTTATCGAATCAATACAGATTAATTTGTGATCTTTATCTTCCAGCTATTAATAGCCAGATATCTATTTATTTACCAATATGAGATATTTAAATACAAGTATAGTGTATATATTTAAGCTAGATGTAATTAACGGGGATTTGAACAGACTTAAAGTTCCCTTCACTCATCCCCTCCATCTTATATAACTGATACACATGATATACATGTGAAAAAGATAAATGATCTCCATTGTACATATTTTGTGCTGAACCATCAGTTTAGATCATCATTTCCCACACACATTTATAGTCATTGTTCAGTTTATAATAAGATAGCAACTCTACAAACTTAAATGGACAGGTTTCAATCTTCTCCATCATCAGATTTTCAATGATATGGATGGCTAAAGAATTGGAGAGTGGAGAGTTGAAACCTATCCATTAAAGTTTGTAGATTTGCTATCTTAATATAAATTGAACATGGATTATATATATGTTTGTGTCAGATGATGATCTGGACCAATTGATGAGTGCTAGTTCAGCATGAAATACATATATTGGAGATCATTTATTTTTTTCATATGTATGTGGTCATATATTGGTTATATAATATAGAGTGGATGATTGAAGAAAGCATGAAAATCTGGGTTTAAATCTTTAATTACCAATATGAGGTAAATAGATAAACATAAGAATGTTTTAAATTTTATGGAAGACAAACAAATATTTATTTTAGTATGAAGTTTTTACATGTATTAAAATTATATGTATATAAAAAAATTTAAGATAATTTACATTAATGTATTTTGTGGTTTTGAATGACGACTATAAAATACATTTCTTATATATATATTTTTTTCTTGACTTATTTTAGATTTTCCAGAGATTATGTATTAACAGGTGCTCCTTACGCTGGAGCTGATAGACACAATGGAGAAATCGCTGCTTTTCATTTAAACAGGTAAATAGGAATAATAATTTTTTATTTTTTTTACATGTAGTTGAAATATCCATTTAAGAGATGAAGTTAAATTAATTATTTTATGTATTTGTATTTAATTAAAAATCATATATATTAATCTTTAATTGTATTTAAAGTTTATATCTGACCTAGGAATGATCATTTCTAGCCTAATAATCATTAATATATTTATCTGAAGTGGATCATGGCAAATTTATGAGGGCAGAAAGTTTGATATTTGTAAATCAAATTACAATTATTATATAATTTTTATACATATATATATATATGTGTGTGTGTGTAAACAAAATTAATAATTCAAACATGAGCATTGATCCTATGAAAGCATTCATAAGAATGGATTAGCAGAATGAGATTTTGAAGTTCCTTTAGTATTGTTTAGTTTAAATAAATGTTTTCGTGTTGTTTTTTTTAATCATGATTTATTCCATTAATAAGACTTGATGAACCAATTTTTGATTTACATTTTATAATCCATTAATATTCACTTATTTAACTGATTAATGTCAAACTCTTCTTTCTTCATTTTATTTTAGATTCATCTCAAGTTTTTTTAAGTTTTTTTTTATAGAAGTTATGAAGTTTTAAATGTTTTATTAATTTCAATTGTCATGTCAGGATTACATTATATTTATACACTACTAAATTTGCACATCTTTGTAATATAATACAACGCATACACAATACACTTATAATTTTACTCTCTATTACATTTGACATTAAACATCAAAGGACGTGTAACGTTAACAGGGGAAAAGTTATTTAAATTTATTATTTAGACAAATGAATACTTTATTGTATAGAAATTTGAGAAGAATTAAATATGAATGCATTAAATATTAGAAAATTATCAACAGAAAATATTTTATTTGACTTTTGTTTTTTGCAATGTTTTTGATTAGATATAGATTTTTATATTAAGTTTTTAATGTAGTCGTGTTGATTTTTGTTTATATTTTTTATAAATTACAATTAAAATCTTTAAATGTATTTAAAAAAATTTTTTTGACTTGCCAATATGTGAATAAAGAAATCTGGAAAAAAATACTTTCCAAGATGCATTTCTGGTCAACCAGCACTCTTCAATTGACCCAGGTCACAAACTCTATCTAGTCCTCATTCTAAAAGTAAATTCTTATATCAAAAACTTTATTATCATCAAATCTTATTAGAATGTAAATACAGATTTGAAACCAAACTCCAAAACCTGGTTAATTATGAACTACTAAACTAAACCGCTTAAGACATTATGCATATTGCATTGATAAAATAGTATAATTATACTCTAAATCACAACTTAATGTTCATTATTATATATTGCAGATGACTTTTTAACGTAGTCAAAATATATCAGTAATAATAATAATAAAATCATTGCATAACATTCATGTATATAACTAGAACATTATTTTAGTATGCAGTTTTGCATATTAAAGTTGTATATTTTGAATAATGGTAATTTTCTTACTATGTATAAATAACATTTGTCTAAATCGCATGTTGTTATTAAATTAGTAATAATTGAAAGGTTGCTAGTCTTTCACATGTGCCGTCAGTTGTTTCTCAGACAGCCAATCAGAATTTAAACAGCTATCTTAAAAACGATCAGGCCTTGACACACGAGAAATAATTGACGGTGCATGTGAAAGACTAGCAACCTTTCAATTATTATACTGTGTATGTAATATTGCTTTAGTAATTTTTTTTAGCTAATTATTATTATTTTATTCAATTTTTTTTCTTAATTATAATAATTGGCATAATTATTCAGTAGAATTTTTATTATAAAGAAGTCTTTGCAATTAATATTTTTATATATATCTCTAGGGTTTTTTTAAATTTTATTATCTATATTCTTATTTAGAGAAGTGTGATATATTGGAATTTGAATCCATATATTATTATTTTCAAATGCAAAGATACAATATTATTAATCTGATTCCTTTCGGTTTGGCAATTTTTATCATCTAGATAAAATGCAAGGGTTTTCAGAACATACAGAATTTTATTAATTTAGCAATTTTTTTAAAATAACACTTTTTAAAATTCAAATTTAAATACATATATATTTAAAAAAAATAACAAATACATTGCTGTGAAGCTTTATCTATCATTCTTATATATTTCATCTCTTTTGGGGACCTGAAATTAGCACCATATAAATATATTGAAGAATTGATATAGAGTATATACAATGTTTTTTTATGTCTTATTTTTTACATTGTATATAAATAATTATGTTGTAACTGACATTACCTTCAGACATAGCTTTACTAAAAATATATATAAAACTGTATTTTGTTTAGCTTGGATCTTGATGCAAGGAATCACCATAGCAATCAGTATCAATTTGTACCCTCTATTTTGATTTACAACCGATTATTTGCTATAACAATGATGGAAAAGAAATTGAATTCTTTTTTGATAGCCATCATGTAAGATTGATGACATCATAGGATTGTGCTTTTACATCATCCAAAAGAATAATGGCAACATCCATGCTAAAAATGTACAATACAGAGTTTATTCATTATCCATACCCTGTTTCCCTGAAAATAAGACCTAATCAGAAAATAAGCCCTAGTGTGATTTTTCAGTATAGGCCCTACCCCAAATATAAACCCTAGTTAAGATCATCAACCACGTAGATACTTTTGTTTGCCCATTGAAATACATGATGGCAGTATCGAATTATAAAGTAATGAATGTATAAATAAACAATATTATTGACATCAATGCTTTAAATAAATGATAATATAAATTATGTATTTTCCTGTCAATCATTTTGGTACCTGTACAGAGAAATAATTTATCCATCACAAGCCAATATATTGGACAATTTATAATTTCATTTACATATTTCTAGGTACTTACTTTATTTAATACTTAGATTTAGAATAGTTGACTTAGTAGTATTAGACTTTCATCATGGTAGTGTTTAAATATTCAAGATAAAATAAAAATTAGGTTGATTTCTTAAACATTTTATTTTCCCTAAAACCTTTTAAATAATGGAAGTGATTTCTATAATCTAAGATTAGCTTAAGTTAAATCATCAATCTTAACTGTAATCATTTTTGTTATCACTCCCATGTCTTCTCAATTAACACTTGATTTAATGGTAAATTTAAATGGAATAATGTTTTGATACCAAGAATAAGATTTACACAAAAACAAAGCTATTCCAGTGAATACAAGAGAACAATTGTGGAGGGCATCTGGAATAAGAATCTTACAGCTTTCTGTAAAGAGAAGTACTTGAATAAAAATACATTTTTGTATTTGAATAAATGTAGAATTTTTACATGAAACAATAAGACATCCTCTGAAAATAAGGCTTACTGTGTCTATTGGAGCAAAAATTAATATATGATCCAGTCTTATTTTGGGGGGAACATGGTAATACAGTATGCAATATTATACAGTATTTTGGTTATAAAATGAAAATACAATTAATGTACAGTACTTTCATTTTTATTCAGTGTTCTTGCAAGACAATCAATACATTAATTGATCACCTGGCCCAACTGATGAGTGCTGGTTCAGCATGAAATGCATCTTGGGGGTTATTTGTCTTTTATCATATGAAATTATTTATGAAATAAAAAAAATGGAGAAATATGGAAGTTGTCTATCTATAAAAAATATATTACACAAGGGAAAAAGAGAGACGTAAATAGCCATGTGTGTGTGCTGAAAGTCAGATATATTAATCTTTAACTTGGATTAAAGTTTATATCTGTGTTAGAGAAAATCTCTGGTTTAATAAACAATTAGTAATAATCATTATGTGTTTATCAAAAAGTTGATAATGTAAAAGTTGGGAGAAGAGTAAATTGACGCTTGAAAATAAAATAAAAAAAGAGACAGTTTGCTCTACATAAATACTCTTGATTTAATAAAGATGTAGATGAGAGATGGTGACCTGGCCCAACTGGTGAGTGCTGGTTCAGCACAAAATGCATTTTGGGGGTTATTTGTCTTTTGTTGTATCTTTATTTATATGAAATTACATTTAAAATAAAATTTAACAATTTTCTAAAAAAGTAAAAAATGCAGTTTTTCCAGTACAATAAGTAAGCAAAAGCCTATTTTGATGGTGTACAACAACCAAATGAATTAATATTATCATTTTTCAATGTGTATATTAACTTAAAAACTGTATTTTCACTCATTTTTATAGATTAAAATTCTTATTAACAATATTTTGCTTATGGCAAAAATTACAATCATTGTATGGTAATTGTAAAATTTAGTTACAGTATTTTTTTTTTTGGGGGGGGGATGGATTGTGCATTACGCAACCCAAATCACTAAATATAAGTGTAAAATATCATTTACTGTACAGCTTTACTTAATTTTAAATCATAATATCATAAATTGTTTTAGAGATATTCAAGGTAAAAGGGGTATTATAGTAAACATAAAAAGATATGGTACCAAAAAAAAAGAAATATCAATAATAAATTTTAATTTGTATACTATATTAGCTGAAATATCAACTAATTTTGGGTTAAAATTTTCTAGTCAAATTAAAACTGCAATTATTGTAATCTAAAGTATTTTCATTTTTAAAAAATGGGGGGGGGGGGATGATTTTATGAATTATGCAATTAATAATCTATTTTATATAAGCAAAAATTACTAAATCTAAGTTAAACAATAATATTTAGATGCTAGATTTTAAATCATAATCTCAATTTATTTTAGACATATGCAAGACAATGGCAACATTATAGTAAACTTAAGAAATTATAGTATCAAAAAAAATACAAATTTCATTCAACATAAAACAAAATAAATTTTCATTGTATATTATTAATAATTAATTTTAAATTGTGTATTGTTGTATATTAGCTAAATATTCAGTTGAACAATTTTAAATTAAAATCTTTAGGAACACTAATTTCAGTTAAATCATGACTACCTATTATCATAAATTTCTGTTTAATCAAATTTTTTTTACCACAAACAAATTTCCGATTAAAAAAAAGAAAGGAGGAAAATTATATTATCATTTTTAAATTTTTATTTAAATGATTTGTTTCTGTCAATACAATGTATTGTATTATTTAAAAAATTGCAAGGTCATTTAAGAAAATAGCTATGCATGTAATACAATGTAACATCTCATACCATAAAAAAAGACCACAGGTAGCATATTTGTGTATAAAATATTGTTTATTTAAGTCTGTATAGTACATATTGTAAAAAAAAAAAGTCAAATAGTTATTATAATATGCAAACCTTAGATACATTTTTTTTTCGTATGTCAGAATTTTTTTTTTTTTTTTAAGTTAACTGTGATTATGTTGTGGTGGTCACCCTGATAAATAATAAATCTTTATGATCACAATAGTACAGTTAATGAGATTTTATTAATATTGCTTTTTTAATTCTAAATATTTTGACATAAATAGTATAAGACTGTGAAAATTAAAAAAATGAAACTTCAATATGGATTTTTTTTTCAGTGTAATGATTAATAATTTTGCAGAACACAAAAAAATTGTCAACTATGAACTTACTCTTTTTTTCTCGGCTCATTTTTTTGCATATTTTCACAATGAAACCAAACATTTTTTTCTAGGCGATATTGATTTTTTTTTAAGTTTATGGCTACATATGTTTTCAGCTAGAATCATAGCAACAACTAATACCACCGAACATGACATCACTTCTTCAACCTATGAATCAAAGAATCATTCAAACTTTCTAGATATAACTAACTTCAACAACTAATGCAGTATATATTGGATGAGTAGGCACTAGATAGAGATTTTATGCATAAGCCTTCTGGCATCCATTGATTACTCTGTTTGGCACAGGGTGGCACTATTGTATGGGGAGTTTTGCCTTTGTTTACAACCCTTTGTAGAAAGACACCAATAAGAAATTAATGATGACAATGTTAAAGAGTTTTTGCAATCATACATTAAAAAATTAACTAATGAAGAATTATTGCAACTGGATGAAGAAAAGGATGCCAATGAAGAAAAGAAAATCTACAAGCCTGTAGAGAAAGCATGAACAGCATTACGAAGAATTTGACACAACTTAGAATGCTCCATCAAATCGAAAAATGCTCTAAGTCAATGAATGAGACCTTATACTATGCATTTGTATAAAAAGAAAGTCAAAGAAGCAAGTCAACCATTTATTCTAAACTTTTTCATTAGAGATCCTCAGTCATAAACACCTGGTATACCTAAAAAAAAAAAAACAAGATCATCAAAGGATTTATAAAACAATAATAGATTCCCAGAGTAAAATGGGTCATTGGTGGCTCAGATAAATTACTGAATGGATGGATTATAAGAAAGAACAACTTTAAATTAAGCATTTTTTTTCTTTTTACATAGATTTAAATTGCACCATCTTACTTACATGCATACTTTAAGTGCATACCTTCATTATGCACAATAGTACAGTTTGCACATGTATATACTGTACATTAGGGTTTTTTTTTAATTACTGCATATACTAAGTTCCGTTGTTTGTTAATATATTTATGGTATAATTTTTATCTGCAGGAATGAGCTACATTTTTCTCCACAGAAAATCATTATATTCCCTTGTTTTTTATATATTTTTCTTGCTTTACGGTGAGCTTTAAGGAATCAGTTGATCTCGCTTAGCAAGGATAAAGATCCATTTTTAATTTATTAAAATGTTTGTCAAATATTTTATATTACCCAAATATTATAATTTAAAATTGTTTTTAGCCTTGAAATTTGTAGATAAAATTAATAATAATAATTTAAAGTAAATATTAATTTTTTTAAAAAATAGATATATTTACTTTATATTTTATAGTTAGAATTGGGAGGGGGGAGATTCCACATATTTTATCTTATAAAACAGTTATCTGCAATTTGGATGCTTTATCCCCATTTTCCTTGGCCTAATATATACAGATTATATTATTCTGGTTAAATTTCTATCCTTTATATTATCTTAGAATTTATATTCTATATGCTGTGTACAAACACATTTTTTTAAGAAATCTTTTTGCTGCTTCTGTTTAAAGGTGTAGTTTATTTCGTCTGATTTTTTTTTTAAAATTTATTATCACACAATTTTGGAACAATAAAAATGTGACTTGGTCCAATATATAAAATCAGCACTTACATATTATCGTCTACAGATCAAAGTCATTTCAAATGTATTTCTAATAAATCTTTTTATAGATTTTCTTTGACATGATATATCAAAGATTTTGATCTTTACAAGTTAAATTGAAATATTGTATAAAACATAAATTTTTCACATTTTATTAGCCAAATGAGAATTGTTTTATGTCCACCAATTACTTTTTCTTTTCTATATATCTAGCACAGTTATAATAGTACTTTTGTTCTTAAGATATTTGTATATATCAGTAACATTCTGCAGGGCTAAATCTTTTCAAATAATTTTTGTCTCTATAATTTTTTTTATATATGTGTGTACCAAATTTTTCTTTTACTTTTTAGTATTCAACAGGGAATTATTTTATTTTTGTATTGCGCTTGCAACATCTCCATTTTATTTATTTAGTGCTTTTATATGATTAATACTAATTCAAATTATAATTTGTTTTTTATATATATTTCAGTTATTTTTCATAAGTTTTTTTTTCTATATTGTGCATATAAATGGTTTTTTTTTTTAAATCCATGTTTATATGTTTTTTTTAATACAGTTTGACGCATTGTACACTTTTTTTTATGTAGGAAGATTTTATTAATCAAAACAAGCATTGGTGGCCGAGTGATCAGCACAGCTGCCTTACAAGCAGTTGTCCCAGGTTCGCTTCCCGGCCGATGCTTTGACACATGAAATGAAAAAAAACAAAAACAATAGGGCAGACATTTGGCATTGCTATTATACATTGTTTTACTATTTTATATCTGCAGCAATACAATAAATTTCATAATGAACTTTTATCTTATAATAATCATATTTCAAGCCTTTTTATTTCTTACTCTATTATGTTATTAGTCTTATAAACATTGTTGGAAGCCGTAAGAATGACTGCTTCAAGAGCCAAAGGAATCTGAACTGATTCTTAGCTTAATTTGTGTTGCTTGAATGCCATTTGATCTGTTTGGGACCTAATCAACTATACTATTTTTTCTATTTTAATCTTATAAATAATTAATACATTTTTCAAATTTGTTTTCATTTTATTGTAAATCATATATGTGTATTTGTTATGAAATTTAGTTTTTAATTTTATCTATCTGTATTAGTATTTTGCCAGATATTCAGTATTATGTGCTGGGAATGGAAATTCAAACAAAAATTTGCTTAAGAAATGTAAAAACATTTTTTTCAAATGCTTTTACTTCTTAATAATAATTTCAGACTAATTTTGAAATTAGTCACAAGTGGAGTAAATTTTATTTGAAAATGTAATTATATTTATATAGCAGCTCATCAAATTTTTTTAGGAAAGAAGTAAAATTAGGAACCATATTGTTACTCAATACTCCTTTAATTAAAGATAGAAAAAATCAAAATAAAACTAAAAAGCAATGATGAACTTCTCATAAACTCAGAAAAAAGTTTTATCTGGGATAAAATTATTGTTTTGTATTTTTTTTTGTTTCCAAATTACTGAAGAATCTTCAGATGAGTTTAATCACTAACTATTGATCAGTATTCTTTTTTAAATAGAGAATAAACTTAGCAGCAATAAAAATGAAAATTAATTTGGTTCTTTGAAATCATACTCATTCACACCAATATCCATATATTGATTTTAAACTTATGAAAGTATTTTTGGAGTTTCCAACATCCCAGCTGCAATATATGGTGATCATTAGAGTATACAGGGACAACAAACCTTGTTTGAAATATTTTAAAATAATAATTATAATAGAAATAAAAGTTGACTCTGAGTTTTATGATGTACAATATTTTTAGAAATTGAAATAATAATATAGATAGGGTCCTTTTTGCAGAAACAATGGAAAAAGCCAAGTGAATCAGATATTTAAAATTCTTCTAGTATTATTATAATGAGATCAGTAAGAACATAAAGCTAAAGCATATATATCTAGATTAATTAATAAAAGATTAGCAAGGCATGTAGTTGAATAGAAAGGACTAAATTAGTATTTTTAAAATTGGTTATGTTGGAAATATATGTTCCTACAATAAATGCAAATATGAATTTAAACACTTTTCATTAAAATTCTAGAATTCTTACATGAAAGATATGAATTAATTTTGAGAGGAAATTTAAGCAGATGATAAATAGAAGTGGAGATGATTTAAGAGATAATAATGGAGATTAAAAGTTGTATGTATTTTGATTTTATGGGTAAACATATTTGTCCATGGTATGAAAATACAAAAGACTTAAAAATGTTACACATTATTTTATGGTATAATAGAAGATCAAGCAATTTGAAAGGTCAGGATGTTCAAATAAAGATAGGTGTGGACTTGAGTGTGATTAATATTTATTAATAAAAATGAAATACAATCTAAAGAAGTTTCTTAAACTGCAAATAAATAAGGTAATATAAAATATAACTGATAATTTATAAAAAATAAAGTCAAAATATTTATGTATCTAAAGAAGCAGAGAAAATAATGTAAATATTTAAAAAAAAGTATTAATAAATTTATACAGGGGCCTTCAGTTATTGCGAGGGAATATGAAACAGTATAGGAGGATAAAGAAATTTTTAAAATGATTAATGATGGTAAGTGTATCTAAAATAAATCTTGGATAAGGATTCCCATTTTAAAGAGGAATTCAAGAATTTGAAATATCAAAAGAGAAGTAATAACAAAATAAGAATGAAATTTGAAAGAAAAAATGGGAATGTGTAGAAAGTTTGATAGAGGATACAAGAAATATTGATATTTGGAGTATACTCAAATCAAAATGAATGACTCGCTATAGATCATAATAATGTTAATAAGAAATAATGAGGCAAATACATTTAAAAAATTAGTAAGAAGAACTACTATGCATTTAGAATACGTTGGAAGTAGAAAATCTTTATGTTTAGATTTGATTGATTGAGCAGAAAATAATTAAACAAATAAAATGAGACATTTTTGTATATGCATCAGTATATCTAGAATTGATTGAATAGGATTGATGAAAGTATTAGAAGAATGGATAGTTATACCTAATATCAATATATAAGAATAGTTCCAAAGATGACCCAGTGATTTATAGAAGATAAACTGTTATTTCTTTTTTGGAAGACTTTATTCCAATTAGAAATGTAATGGAAAAAGAAATAATAAATACAATCCACAAGAAATAAGCAAAATTTTATATTGGAAGATCAACAACGGACATATTTTTATTCTGGAAAAAGAGTCAAGAGTAGATAAAAAGACTCATTTTGCATTAATAAATTTGGTGAAAGCAAATAATAATTTCTGGATTAAATACTTGTGAAAACAAATTTATAAAATTAGAAGTCATTTAGCCATAATAAAGTTTTGTGGAAAAAATTTAATAGGAAATTTGAAGAAAATAAAGGATTATATCAGGGAAGTCATCACTTATGTTTTATTAATTTTAAGCACAAATGAATTCCCAAATGAGTAATTTTGACATTTTATATGATCATATTGTAATGCCAGAAGATGGTGAAAAAATTAAGTGTTATGGTTAATATACTCCAGAAAGAATACATTGTTGCAAGTCAGAATAATGTGAGAAGATATGAATATTTAATAGTAGAAAATTAAAACTGGATATAAGTAGGAATAGTGAGAAGAAATATCTCAAAGTTAGTTATGTTTAGTGAGAAATGAAATAGAAGTGATGAAATTATAGAGGAAATACATAATGGGGTATACTTTTGATTTTATTTTTGTGGGATAAATATAAAGAACAGATATTAATTTTTTAAAGTGAAATATAAAGAAAACTATATTAATTAAAGTGAGAAATATAAATAGAGAGAAAGTAAAAGAGAACATCCTAAATGAAACTAGTAGGATGATATAAATGAGATTAAGAGGAGTGGAAATATAAAAGTTGGAATTGTCAGAACTGAAGAAAGTAGACACAGAGAAATAAAAATAGTGACATCTGTAAACTTCTGGAAAAAGAATTATAAGTATATATAATTCTTTTTTTTTTTAATTGAACGAAAAAAGTTATATCCTCACTCATATTTGTTTGATTTCATTGTCTTATTCTGATGCAGATGTTTAGATTGCTTGAAGTGAATTTTTTAAAAAAAAAAAATTTTTAAGTAAGTAAAAATAGTAAATAATGAAAAACAATAGATATATCTGTTAGGCATAAACTAATGTAAATACGATATATATATTAGAGAGAAAGAAAAGCGAGTTCTAAATCAGATTTTTATAACATTATTTACATTCATAACTTTCATTTATTTATTGCAAAAAATATTTTTGTTTAAAAAAAAAAAAAAAATTATTTTTATAGTTTATTAGAAGTGATATATTATTGTTTCAAATTTTAGTTAATCTGTTTTTTGTTTTGAATTTAATCTTTTCCCAGCAAATTGGATTTTCTTATTTTATAATCCTCTGTTCTATTCTGCAAGTTTCTAACAATGAAAAACAAATAACATGTAAATGCAATAGAGTTATATTTCCTTGTAGCGTTATTTGATTCAGCCAAATTTATTATACATTTTTTATTAATATTTTGCTTTTAAAATACATTTCATTTAATAGGAAACTTCAGGAAACTTTTAGTCAAAATTGATTATAGTAAAATACATTTAAAACGAATTTACGATTTTAAAACATTTAAAATTTTTAGTTACTATAGTGATGTCAAATTTCATCTTTTGATATTAAAAAAAAAAAAATGAAAACCCTGAATGTGATAGCATTTTTAAAAATAAAATCATGTAATTGAGATAAAATACAATAATTATAACATGCGAAATGACATTTAAAGGTTTCATCTGCTAATAACTTTTTTTTCTCAAAGTTTTCGTTTTTGTAGCTCTATTCTGAAAGATTTGTTAATAATGATTTTCATTAAGGAAGAATAATTGATAGAAATAGTAAAAAATTATTGAATTTAAAGATTTTTTTTTTTAATATTCAGTTATCTATATATAAATCGAGGAAACTGCAGAACACTCCTTATTTTTTCTTCTATATAAGTTCTTAAACTATATATAAAAAGTCAGACTAGTTCTATACGTGTAATTTGAATATTAATTTATCCATATCGGTTTGAACATTTATTTTTCATATCAGAACATCAGTTTGAACATTATGTACTATTTATACAATATGTTCTATTTTAAAGTGTGAATAAATTCTCATTCTATAGCAAATATGTATGATGTTTAAACTGTGACATTAAAGACACACTATTTAAGATAGAGCTAAATTATGTCTTATTTTTTACACCTTATATGAAAAATGAACATATCACTATAAAGAATATATGTAATAATTAACTGTATATATAAGAAAAATATTTTCCCAGTTAAGGGCAAATGCAATGTCAGATATACATTTTAATATTCTACAAGTAAGTTACTGGGAATTATAATATTTCTTCTACTCATGAAATTCTTAGTTTTAACATATATATGTGGGTGTTTTAATTAGAAGATTTTCATGGATTTTAAAAATGTAAATATTGAAAGTATAACAAAAAAAATTTCTTGTTTTACTAGATAAACTTAGCAATGTTGTAATCGGCAAACAATCATTTAAAATTAGCAATTCATACCTTCTAGTAATAGTATGTTTTATTTGATTCACTTTTGAACAAAAAATGGAACTGTTATTCGCTTAATATTGTAGATATTATAAAAGTTGTATATGAAATTATAATATTGAAATGAAAATAGTTGGTCTTACCATTTGTATAAAATAAGTCAAACAGACATACTATTTTAAAACAGGTAAAACTCACTATATGTATTGCTACACACAGCAAGCTAGAGTAATCAATGGATGCCAGAAGGCTTGTGCATAAAATCCCCAATCTAGTGCCTACTCATCCAATATCCCCAGACTAGTTTCTGGCTTGTGACCTTCGTCAGTGAAGAGTCTTGGATCTGAGAGCACTGCACCTAGATCTTAGGATCTAATGCAACCCTCTAGCAGCCACCTTTTATCTGTGCTTAACTACAAAACTATGAGTCTTAAACTGAAAACACCTTAATGTTTTCAATCCAACCCCATTCATTAGCTTATACAGTCATATGGGTCTGAACCCAGTTCATTACCCATACATTTTGGTGTCTTTGGTTCTTTAATAATCATAGCCACCACTATCCTATTAGGCAGGATTGGTTTTAAGCCAATAAACATCACATGACTACCACTTCTTATGCTTGTGTATGGTACTGAACTTGGTTCAGACCCATATGACTATATAAGCTAATGGGCTTGGATTAAAAACAGTAAGGTGTTTTCAGTTTAAGACTCATAGTTTTGTAATTAAGTGGAGATAAAAGGTGGCTGCTAGAGGGTTGCATTAGATCCTAAGATCTAGGTGCAGTGCCCTCAGATCCAAAGCTCTTCACTGATGAAGGCCACAAGCCAGAAAAACTAGTCTGGGGATATTGGATGAGTAGGCACTAGATGGGGATTTTATGCACAAGCCTCCTGGCATCCATTGATTATTCTAGCTTGCAGTGTGTGGCAATACATATAGTGAGTTTTGCCTGTTTTAACAACAGTTATACACAAACATAAGAAGTTGTGGTCATGTGATGTTTATTGGAAGACATACTATTACTAGTTGGCATGATTTCTGTTTATAATTTCCAGTTTTAATTGTTTGTTTGTCTAACTACCTTATAGCTAAAGTTTATCAAGGAAATTATACTGAAGTTTGCACAGAAATTTCTATTATAATTTCAATTTTTACATATATATGTTTTCTTTGTATAAGACTTTAAGATAGAGATCTTTATTTTATGGATAAAATAAAATACATATGTTTTAAGCATCTAATTCAGATTCAGTTGTCAATTAACAAAGTGAAAAATTATATTTTTCCTAGTCCAATAATAAAAAAATGCCATATGTAGTGCTTTAAAATGCCTATCCAGTACTATCTTATTCATATCCCATCTAATTTTTAGCTTATGACTTACATCGACTTACATCAGTTAAAAGCTTTTGATTTAGATTTGGAGTATCTAAAATTTTTTAGATGTAATTTATAGATACTGAATTAGTTTCACATTTTATAACTATACAAACTGAAATGACTTAAATTCAAAATATTAAGACTTTTTTAAATTTTATACTGGAATCTTGATAGAAAATAAGAAGTAAAAGATAGCTATTGAAGAAAATGTGCTTGGATGAAAAAAACATTCAAAAGCACTAGATCCAAACAAAAGTTTTTCACTGATGAAAGTCATAAGTTAGGAACTATTCTGAGGATGTTGTTAGAGATTTATTCACACTCCCATCTGGCATCTATTGACCAATTCAAACTTACACTAAATGGTTAAGTTTGAGGGATGGGAATAGAATTTGCTACTGAAAAGTATTATATAAACATTACTTGGGATAATGATTCCAGCACAATTGAAATAAAACAACTATATAAAAATATTGTCTTTATTATTGAATTAGTTTTCATCCTATATTAGGGCCTTTTCTAATACAATCATATGAGCTTTATATCTATCAATACTCCTAAAGTTCATTTTACATAATCATTTTTTATAATAATATAATCTAAACATCACATGATCACCTACTGTATGGAGAGTTTTGCCTTTGTTTAATATAATCTATTTAATTATGCAATTATTAATTATGATGCATTCAACAATAATTGAATACAAAATCGTAAAATGAAATAGTAATTCAACACATGCTAATTACTGGAAGTCGATTCTACTATAAAAGCTAAATCAACTAATTTTCAAATTAATTCTCTCTTTTACAAATGAACTAGTCACTATGCATAGTTATTTTGCTGTGTTCGAATACCAAACACATTAAAAAGATGGATCAATAGTTTGAACAAATTTTTATTTATAAAATCTTAGTTAACAGAGAATTCTGATATCACTCAATAAAAGAGCAAATAAATTACTCTTTAATATTATTAATAATACACCTGGGTCTCAATTTATACAGTGGATAGGTTCCACAGAAAACCTGCATTAAAAAAAATCTCCCAAAAATAGACTTAACTTATGTGGAAAAATGGGGGATACATTCCATAATTTTCAGAAATCGCATAAAAGCAAAACAACAAGGAAAAATTACTTTAAAATTCGCATAAAAAAAGGTAAGGAAATAAAGTATGACTAAGAAAAATTTCAAATAAGTCAAACTTTTTTTACTATTTTTATTAACCACAGTATTTAATTTTATTCAAAACAATATGTTTTTATGTGTAATTTATTTTACATTTTTTCATACATATTTTAATCATTATTGTCTTGGATAATCTTAAAATAAAACAAATAAGAAAGAATCTCTTGCTATGAATGATTAAAATATGTATGAAAAAATGTAAAATAAATTACACATAAAAACATATTGTTTTGAATAAAATTAAAGAAATGTAATTAGAAGTAATTGTTCACTCAGAGTCACCAATGATTTATGCAATTGCTCAGGTTACAATTTATCTCTTGGATTTCAGCAAGCCTGTAATAAAAATACATTAAATTATTTTGAGGACTTAAAATATAATTCCATTTCTATTTTTAAAATATTTTTGTAAATAAAAATTCTTATCTTATGGCTTTCTTTAATGTGCTTTGTAAATGCTTTGTAATTATTTTCTTATATTATTAATAAAATTAATCTAAGGCTCTTCATAAGTAGCTTGATGACAAAATATTATATATTTATTACCATTTCAAAATGTACAAAATAACGAGTAGCATATTTATATACTTGTATTTTAATTTTATTTAATTTGTGATATTATCCATCTGGTGGAAATAATTAGAATTTTTTTCTAAATGCTTTAATAAATATAATGTAGGATTAGATTTTAATATCCATATTAAATACATTGTAATATGTACCAGTATAAAGTTGCCTGCTTTAAATCAGGCTACGTAACTAGACCACAGAGTACTGTGATTAAAGGGAATAACAATCAATCATTAATATTAATAAATTTACCATTGCTTGACACTCTTTTGATACAATTTATTCTATCATCTCAATTTTAGGGCAGTATTATAAATTTTAATAAACTCATAGATCTGTAAGATGCAAAACTGGAATATAGTACCTACATATATACATAGTTTCCCCATTGAGTTGCCAAAAATGTATCAGAATAAAGATTAAAATTGTTTGATAGTGATGTACAAATATCAGTTATCTCAAAATGACATCAGAATAATAAATATTAGATGCACATTTTCATATATGAACAGCAAAGTGGAAAATATTTTAATTATACACACTTCGCTAAAGAGAATAAATATTTATGTTTGAATGCCATCTATTCTCTAGACATGGAAATCTTTTTATAACCCTGCATTCATTTTATGTCGAGCTATAAATTCAATTAGAGCAGGAAATTTTTTTCAGCATATAAATTGAGAATGAAGTAAGAGTATTTTAAATAACAAACATAAATATCATGTGATCACCATTTTGTATGCTTACACAAGCTATTAATAACAATATGTGATGTGTTGCACTGTGGCTTCTCCTTTTTTGGAGTCAGGAATCTCTCAGCCAATATGTTCAGAGAAACCTGTTAGCCACCTTACCTTCCCTTGCCATTCTCCATCCTATGTTTTTCCCCATATTCTTCTCTATCAAGCTCCATCTCATTTCCACAACATAATCTTTGTACTCTATGGCCTTTATACTTAAATCCCCCTTTTCCCAAACCCAGTATTAAACCGAACCCACTTTTTGTATAATTATTTTGTTTATATTTATTTTCCAACAACTTCATTATTTGTACCCTTTAAGTTTGGAGGGATTGACATTGAATTAACACATGCCTAATATTTTCTATATTGTCCTTACACAACTTGCAAACTAAATCACCCATATTTTTCCATTTATGGGTATATTCCCTTGTGGCTAAAGATCCTGTTTGAACCTTAAACAGTAAACCACTTCCCTTCTTATTGTCATAAATTAACTTGCACTCAATATTCTATTTACTTCTATATATATTTAAACTCCTTTTACTCTCCATACTAGTTCTCCATCTCTCTAATTTCCTATTTTTTTAAATGCATCTATTTTTCTATCCCATTCCTTGCCGCTATAATACTCAACAATTCTCCTAACAAAATCATCCCTCCTTTTGTATAAGTATACTGATGTAAAGATTTTACCCAAATCTTCTGCATACTATACTATCTTTCTCATGCATCTTATTGCCTGTCTTTTACTCATAACTCACTTAAATACTATTTTGGTTATTTTCTTATTATCCATAAATTGCAATCTACTAAAGATTTTTATTTTGCTTTTTTCATCTCTCATATAAAAACTTGACCATCCCATTTCTCCTTGAATTGCCTCCTTTGCCATCCACACATCTGCATCTAATGCATATCTTCCTATTTCTCTTTGTACTTTTTCTCAGTAACCTAGCATCTCTTTACTAACACATAAGTTAACCTTGCTACTGCCACTTTCTTCTATACAAATTTTAGCTACATCATATTTATTATAAGAAAGCACTGTAATTTATTTATCAGTTCCTTTCTTTTCTTTGCTTCATTTATCTTTTTTTTTCACATTAATCTCTTCCAATAAAAAATCTTTTTTTTCTCTTTCCCCAACATATTATCATCATTACTTTTTATTTTTCTTTCACTAAATTTATCTTTTTACAAACCCTTGCACATGACTTCAGCATAACTTCCATATCTTCCCTACTTTCTATACACAAGAAGATATCCACAAATAAAAAAAACTCGATAATGTATATACTCTCTTGCCACCTATTAATGGTATCTCTACCCCTTGTTCTAGTCTTTCTATTGCTCTCTCCATTTCTTCAAATATAACAAAAAGAAAATCGGTGACATAGGGCATCCTTGCCTTAGTCCCACACATTTTTAACTTTAACTGATTCTACCTAATTGATATGTGTAGTGATTATTTTCATACAATCCCTTAATAAGAACCACTAAAACTCCATTCATTCCCAAATTTACTATACCTACACATAATCTATTTTATTTACTCTTTATTATATGCCTTTATATCTATAAAGACCATATATAAGTCTACCCCCTGTATTTCGCTCACATCTATAAGTTGTGTGACTGCAAATAAACTTTCTTCTATATGCCTATTTGATTGAAAACATCTGCATTTCTCTCAGTATATTGTCTTCTTCAATCCATTTTGTGACTCTTCCAGCCATTATATATATGCAAAAACTTTATATAATACTGATGTTACCACTATCAGTCTATAATTGTTTAACGTTCTATGATCCTTACCCTTTCGTTTAAATAGTAGCCTTATTCTTGTATTATGCTGTCTATCTAGAAATTCTTTCTTCTATGCCATCTTATCAAAACATGATAATAGATTTAATTTGCCCTATTTCCTAAATTCATTACCATTTCTGCTGCCCATTCATTTAAATCTCTTGCCTTTCCACTTTTCAATTTCTTCCCTGCCTCATTCATTTTCTGTAAACCTAATATTTCCATTACTATATGCTTTTGTGTTTGTCATCACTCTGTCCTTCACATCTAACATCTTTTCTATATCCATTACATACTTGTTTAAGATTGCCTCTAATTCTTTTCTAGAGCTATACTCTATTCCCTCATCATCTAGTAATACTATTTCTCTCTCCCCTACATTTCTTCTTTCAATGTATTCCAAAATTTTTTACTCCCATCTCCACTTTTATTAATATCCTCCAACAATTCACTATTGAATTTCATTCTCTATAATTATTTATTCTAGCCAACTTCTTTTTTAAAAAATACTTTTCCATTTAACATTTTTCACTTTCTTTGTTCTTAATAGTATACTTGTATTCTTTGCATGCTTTTTCCCTCTCTTCTACACTTTTGCTTACTCTCAATTTTCTATTCGTCTAAATATTTTCAACTAAAACCCTATTTGCCACTTTTTCTACTTTACCACACCAGTCTTTATATCCAATCCCAACCAACTCTTCGATTTCTTCAACTTTTATTTTATATTCTTATCATTCATTCTCCATCCACATCTTTCACTATTCTTTCTACCTTTATTCCTATTTTCCATCACATTACTAACCATTTCTATTATAACAAAATTGTTATCACTATTACATACTCTCTCTTCATTATCAAACACTTAATTTTTTGTACTTTATTTATTTCCTCTTTCTCTACTAATACATAATATATTGTGTGAAATATATTATTTTTAGACCATGTGTATTGGCTGTCATACATATTTGATAAATTTACAATGCTCACATTTACTCTTTGACAAAAATTCTTTAAACGCTGTCCATTCTTGTTGTCCACTGCATCAATTTATTCAACATGCCCATTCTAATTACCTATAACCATTATTTTCTTTTTTTTTTTTTTGAAATTCTGTGTATCTTTAACTAGGCATTCATATATGCTACTGATCCTGTCTAATACAGTTTGACTATTTCCAGTGGCTATATAAACTAACCTCCATCCATTCTAGTCTTACTAACCTTATCTCAAACCACAAATGTTCTTGATACTTAACAGTACATAAATATTTTTTTGACATAACCCTTATACCACTACCTCTGTTTTCTTTTTGGTTTCTATTTATACCCTGCCATATCAAATCTTCCAGTATAGATGTATTTTATTTTCTTAGATATGTTTTCACTGCTGCTAATATCTCAAGCTCTTCATTTTTAACTGCTTTATTTAATTCCGGCCACCTTTCTGGTCTCCTACCATATTGCCTATCCAAATATCCAATTTTAACAATTCTTTTCTAACTATCCTTTTATAAATTTTTTTGATTCTTTTTTTTTCTATTACATTTGTAAGTAACTCGTTTTCCATTAATTTTACAGACCCATTCCCTCTCGACATCTATATTTATATCCATATCATCTACCCTTTGTTTATTTTTTACATCCTGTTCATTCTTCTTCTTTTTTTTTTTATAATACTGCAGTTTAAAACCCTACCCCCCTTTATAAATTTCCCAAACTATAATATTCTTTATAAATCATATTCTGGAATACTTCCCTTTTTTGTTTTACTAAGCAATCCATCTTTACTATATAACTTCATCATCATCATCATCAACCATTATCAATCCACTGCAGGATGAAGGTCTCTCCAAGTTTAATCCATCTTCTCCGATCTTTAGCTTCTCTTTTCCACAACACCCCTGCACATTTTCTTATTTCATCCATCCATCTCACATGTGGTCTCTTTCTGGGTCTTTTACAATCTCTTGGAATCCAGTTTAAAATTTTAATTGTCCGTCTATTATCATTTCTTCTAGCAATATGTCCAGCCCAACTCCATTTCAATCTTTTAATTTTTTCAATAAAGTCAGTAACACCTGTTTGTTGTCTTACCCATACATTGCGTTTTCGATCTCTTCTTGCTACTCCCAACATACATCTCTCCATACTCATATATCCAGCCCAACTCCATTTCAATCTTTTAATTTTTTCAATAAGGTCAGTAACACCTGTTTGTTGTCTTACCCATACATTGCGTTTTCGATCTCTTCTTGTTACTCCCAACATACATCTCTCCATACTCCTTTGAGTGGTCTGAAGTCTCTATATTGCTCTTCTATTAAGTGTCCAAGTCTCAGAGTCATAAGTAAGAACTGGTAAAACACATTTGTTAAAAACCATTCTTTTCAAACACATAGGCATATTTCCTTTTAGTATCAAGTTATTTCTACCAAAAGCACTCCAACCAAGTTTAATTCTATGATTAATTTCCTCCATTATGTTTCCATCTGTATTAATAATCCTGACCAAGGTATTTGTAACTGTTAACTTCTATCTTTATTTTCATACTTTGAGCAAATCGATTAAACATTACTTTAGTCTTTTTAACATTTATTTTTGTCCTACTTTTCTACTTTCATCTGCTAATTCCTGCAACATTTCCTGCAGCTCTGAAGCATTATTTGCAAAAACAACTACATCATCTGCAAAATCTAAATGACTTAAATACTCTCCATTTACTTTCATTCCTTTAGTTTCCCATTTTAATCCACAAAATACTTCTTGCAGCACTGCTGTAAAAAGTTTTGGAGATATGGAGTCACCTTGTCTTACACCTTTCTCAATGTTGATTTTTCCAGTATCATTATGTAATCTAATTGTTGCTGTTGCATTTTTATAAATATTCTTTAAAATATGACAATATCCTGGATCTATACCTTGATGATCCAATGCTTTAATCACTGAAGAAATGTGTATAGAATCGAATGCCTTTTCATAATCTACAAATCCAAAACATAAGGACAACTCATATTCATTTGTCCTTTCTATGACTTCTCTCAATACCTGGATATGATCTATTGTACTAAAACCACTTTTAAATCCAGCTTGTTCTCTTGGTTGGTGGAAATCCAAATTTCTCTGTAGACAACTGCAATGATCAGTCAATGCACTGACCAATAAGGTAATGTCTCTTATCTAGAAATATTTGTAATTAGCAAATATTTCTAGGAATTGTCCATCGCCATTACGTCAATGCACTAATTAAATTCCTCAGCTATCAGAGAGCGATCTAAAAACAGCCTTACGAATAAATTCTAGTTTTTTCTGGAGTGCACAAACATGTCTGCCATTTTACAAAACACTACAACTGATGATCGAGCTAATCTGTAATATTGATGATCTTGTATTAAAAAACATTAATATTTGCATGATGTTTTAAAACAAAATCATCAATAGCAATAAATGTTACTGTGACATTGATGATTTATATCATAAACATGTTTATATTTTCGCCAAATTAAAATTATAAGCAGCCTGTATAACATCAGCAAATATAATCTTGTAGAAAAAATTGTATATCATAAAAACTAGAAGCCATTTATATGTAGGCTGCACGTCTTAATATTTTTTTTAGATCTCAAGCTCCTACTCCATTTGATCACTACATTTAAATCAGCAGTCTGAGCGTGTAAATGAAATATGCATCTCTTAAAAGAACATTTTTGAGATAGATAGCATGCTAATGCAGTCGCTCCTTTTAACATAAGGATTATGAAATCCAAAAAATTAAGTCTACAATGACTCTGCATATATATTATATTTAAGCAGTACGCGTTTTTTATGGTTAAGATATTTTCTATTCATGTGGTAACGCTTGTTATTATTTATTATTGAATAGTATGCGCAGATATTTTTTTTTTAAATAACAGCAACAACAACTAAAATTGTGAATGCTTTATAATGGATAATATTGGTTCGTGCCATTATTGAAAGGAGTTAATTTATTATGCAGTGAATTGTTTTGAAAAACTATTATATATAAAACTATACCTATACTAGTGCGTGTGTGTGTATGTGTATAGTATACATACACTCAATTTTTTAACTATTCAGAATTTATTAGGATAAATAATATTTTATTTAATAATTTCTATCTTAATTAACTGTGCATTATAATTTTGTTTCCATAGCTGAAATTTACTAAAACTCAGAAAACCATTTTGTAAAGGAGTTAAAACGATTGATTATAACGAGCTTGAGTTAATAGGTTCTATTGATGAAAAACAAGACTGTTAGAAAAGATTTTATAGCTTTTAAAAATGGTCTCAATTTAAATAATAGTTTACTTTCCGATGCAAAAAAAAAATAATTTATATATATTTTTTCAATATTGGCAAGGAAGTGAAATTTTTATTTTTTATTTTATATAAATGTTTGTCAAGTGTTGCTGAACTCAGGTTACTAATGGGATTCAGGAATGGCTGGCAATAGAATGGCCGACTGGGATGAAAGTTAATTGTGAATAAACAATAAATATAGCCAACCAAGCAATTCTTTAGTTGCTTGTAATCTTTTACAAAGTCTATGTAATTAGATGGAATTTGAAACCAGACGTTCAAGCTCTCTCCAATCATCCCCTCCATCTTTTACAACCAATACGCATGACCACATACATGTAAAAAATATAAATGATCACCAATATATGTATTTTGTTTTATACCAGCACTCATCAGTTGATTTCACATAGATATATAATCAGGGCTTGGCTTATATTAAGATAACAAATCTTCAAACTTTAATTAATGAATAGGCTTCAATCATCTCTACTCTCCAAATCTTCCTATCCATAGCATTGAAAATCTCTGATGATATATTCCTGATAAACAAAGTTTTCTCTGTGATTTTCTTCATATTCCCTCTCCGTTTCCATTTTTCTTTTTTACTTTACTGCTTTCAGTCATTTGGCTATTACAGAGGCTGATCATCATGAACCGCTCATGCCATCAGTCATTTCTAATATCAAGTTTTCTGCAACCATATTTTCTTTAATTATACCCACACTAATTTCTGCAATTATACATGAGCATATAAATATTCTAAGATCAACTGAAAAATCAATGTTGACAATAGATTTAACAAACTATACAATTTTAATTGAGATCTGGTAGAAGGTTGTTTGGGTGTCTTTATATAGGATCTACCCTGCTCTCTATGTCACATATGTATGAGAGCCTAAAAAAGATAATCTAAACTAGTCTCTCTCATAAAATTCTTGCTAGATCTCTAAAGTAGGAAGTAGTGGTAGTAATGAAGATAACTTTACCACTCCCCTGTAATGGAATATATAAATTCTGATTGATGAAAACTGTTTAAGATCTGCATATAGGAAAGCACTTGTGATTAAAGAACTGATATTGTTTATAATGCATAACTACTTATCATAGTGAAACACCCATTCTCTAGAGAATAGAAGTTTAATTGATTAGATAAATATTTTCAATTATTTTTTGATGGGGGGGGGGGATCAAGTGAAAAGAAATTGCATTGTATTGGATTTGTAATGAGATCTAATTTAATGTCTTCTATTCTTGGAACTCATATATATATCAATGAAAATTAATGATATTAAAAATTGTTTTACACATAATGGTACCTGTCACTATTTATCAGTGCTTATGCTCAACATAGATTTAAAAAGTGTATTCCAATAACACATTAAAAGACCAAATTTTTATTTTAAAGGACATTAAAGCATATATGCATTGGAAAAAAGAGTAAATCTTGCTCCGAAATAACTAGAAATATGTTGATGGTTTTTTTTTGCACAACAAATTTATTGACTATCATGAACTGTTTATTTAAAGTAGAAAAATCACTATAAAGAAGTATGAATGCATCCATATTCAAAACAATGGTATTATGTGGATTGTATTATAGTTAGAAGCATAATGTTAAGAAAAGATCAATATTACACCAACACTTGCAGTCACAAATTTCTGGATAGATCAGCTATTAGTAAGCTTTAAGACTAAAATGATAGTAACATTAAAAAGTAGCTTTTAATCCAAACAATTTGGTAGGAAAGTTTCTATTTGTCCTTTTGAACAACTGCTATTCTTACTAAATTTTAACTCTTATTAAATACTACAATTTACTGCTATTCATACTAAATTTTAGCCCTTATTAAATACTACAATTTCTGATTTTGATTTTGTACCTTTTCATATTACTGTATTGTAGGATTATTTTAAAGAAGATATTGTGAAAGTTAAGTTTTTGTATTTATTAAAAAGAAGAAATTTTGACTAATTATCTGATAATGATTTTATAAAACTGTTATTCTTCATTGTAGCAGAGAATATGTCAGAGTAGTGTAATGGAGAAATATCAAGCTCTCTACATAATATGAAGATTCAAGCATTTGATATTTTTAGGTTACCTGACAAGTGAACATTTATCATGAGATGTTTGCATAGTGAAAGAAGATAATCTGACTTTTTTATAATCGGGGATAGTTTTGATATAATAGAAGAAATCAAGGATGAATTATTTATTAGAAACAAAAATCCACAATGTAATATTCTGAAAATATGATAGTTATGAGACCCACCACATTTTTCAATAACAAATGTGACAATCTTGAATCTTGATATGTGAGGGTAGTTTTCCTGGCAGAAATTATTTCAAAGATTCTCTAAAAAGGTGCAATATTAGTTGTTTCTACTGTAGGCAGATATGAATGAGAATTCTCACAAGGTGACAAAAAATAGACTTAAGACTGAATATGTAACATATATGAATTTAGTTTTATAACCATGGCAAAACTTATCTTTAACTAGTTGTTGTTTTTTTTTGTTTTTTTTTCTTTTAATTCTTTTTCAGAATAGTTACCATTAATAAGGATATATATTGTGTCCTTTTCTATAGGTCAGAATTAGTTCATCATAGTCATTTACTAAAAAATTTTAAATTTAGGATATGTTCTCTTTGTGTAATAATTATATTATATTGATAATATTTTAAAAGTACAATTTAAAGCTAAGTAAAAATATGTAATGCCTAAAATTATGATATATATAACCTTAAAACGGTTAAATAAAGGTAAAAATATTAATTACATATGGTTGGAAAAGCTGACCATAATAAATAATGCAGCAATAAATGTTTAAAATATATTATAAAAGTTGAATTTTAATAGTTAAAACTGGTAATTAAATAAATTCTATATTTTAAAGTATAAATTATATTTAATAATTATATTTAATATTGTATGTTTTAAAAGTAAGCTTTGTGGTAGGAAAAGTTATATTTAATTCTATGTTTTCAAAATTATTATTCCAAATTTTATATTATTATATTATTTATTTAATGTAATAATTGTTGCAATTAACATTTAACATATTTTCAGGCAGAAATTTGATACAATTTGTCTCAGTTGTAAGTCTTGTGACCTGTATAACACTGTCATGCACACATGCTTGCTAGTATTTGTGTTAACAAAGTTCAAAATATTTTAAAAATTGCATTATAGAATTGAATATATTTATTTATTTATCACGAAAGCAAATATTAAATCAGTCATTATAAAATGTTTTAAATAGTATTATAAAATGAATACAGGTAGTAAAAATTAAATATTTTGTTTTAAAATAAAATAGATAAATTAAATATAAAAGGGTGGAATAAATTTATTAAATATTATTTTTAAAAGTCATTTTAAAATGTTTAATTAATTTTAATAAAGTACAGAAAATGATTTAAGATTAATATTTTCAGTAATATTTTAAAATGAGTCATATTTTATTTTTTAAATTTAATTGTGATACTGTAGTAATATGCAAATTAAGTATCAGATGAAAAGCAAAAAATCCACCAATAACATGATGTATTTTGTAGGGTATAAATACTGCTGCACGATTAATTCTAGGTGTGTGCTAGTAATTTTATAAATATATACGTCTTTTAAAATTTTTATTTTAGTCCATTTTAGTGCTCTCATAATTTATTTGCAAAGAGAGCGCAATATAAATAAATTATAATAAGTTTTTATTAAAAGGATGCAGTGCTAAATTAAAGTTCCATTTACCAGGATTTTCATCAAAACTTAATACGACTTTACAGTACAAATATGGAATTGCCAACAAATAATACATGCTTAATTAAAAGAATTTTAAAGGTAAAATTTCTAATTGTTAATGTAATATTAGTGATATTAATGAAGAGAACTATTTTAGTAAACAAAGAATTATATTGGACATTATGCAGAAAACTTTATGGGAAAGCTACTTGTAAATTAAAAGTAACAATGCATTATTTATTTTTTAGTAGCAAGATAGTCATATTCAAAATGTAAGTAATACAGCAAACTTATAAGAAATTTTATGGAAAAATAAAGCCATGGAAGTAATAAATGTTTTATTCTTTTTGAAGGAAAACATTGTGAACAATTAAAGAAAAACTGTCAGAAATGATATCTAAATGAATATTTGAAAGTGTATGTAATAAAACCTAAATTATATAAAGTTATAAACATTTGCAAGAATTTATTTTTTAAAAAACTGATAGTTTGTATCATAATGGATAATAGCTATAATTGGATAATAAATAATAAATTATCCTGATGAATAAACCTATAGAAGAATGAATTATAAGTAAATATTGAATTTATGGGAATATTATAAAATTGCGAAAAAGTCATATCCTGATTGTCCGTAGTCAAGTTGCTGGGATAAGATGCATCACCAAGCCGATAGAGGATCCTAAGGAGAATAAGCTTCAAAATATTATTTTTCAACATTATAATTTTATTATTATTTTAATAATCTTTGTTCTGAAGAATAGAAACTATAAACTATTATTCTATGAATTTTTCCAGAACAGATCAATGATTATTTTTATTAATTTCCTAGATTTTAGACATCACAATTTTTTTTTTTATCATTCATTTTTAAAACTTCGTTTGTCACACAAGAAGGAGTTTACAGCACCTGTGCCAAGTTCGGGGAGGTTTTCGTCATCAAGTACTAGAACAAGAGAACTTACTTAGCAATGGTCGTGGGTTTTAATTGCTCTTTAAGAGAAAATTTTTAAAAAAGAAAACTTCAGGAAAATAAACAAACATTTGAATTTTGTAAAGAACATTCTTCAATATAGAAGATATATGTAATTTTATTCTATTAACTTTAGTTTTTTAAGTGTAATATTATTTAATTAGTAGAATAGGTACATGAATATTAATTTAGTACTAATGATATTATAGTTTTATAGTAAATAGTTTGATAATTAAAATAAGTTAATATTTCTAAGTGTGGAAGTATGGATGTATATTATATTATGCAATGTTTATTTAATGGATGGACACGAAGATGTCATAAATGATTAACAAGTTGATATCACTTAGGTAATAGTTGTGGAATATTGATATTTTATGATGTATATTATTTTTTTTCTTTTGCAGATTATCAATGAATTATATTATATTGAAGTATGAATGTTAGGTTGTATGTGAACGCACTTATACAACACATTTAAATTATAAGATTAGAATTTATTTATTCTAGGAATATGCATACTTTAATTTCATATTATTAATATAACACAATATAATGATGAATAATTATATGATTCTTTTACAAAGGACTTTAATATTTTGGATATTTATGGATAATGATTATTATGTATTTTGTTCATGAATATTGGATAGGAAAGTAAAGTAAACTTTTCTTGTAGATTAGTGAGATCGTTTTAATTCTGATTGAATTTTATTTATTGTTTTGAATATGTGAATTAGTTTTATTTGTCAATGTAGATTTGATAAATCTATAGGGAAATTTTGATAAGATAGTGACTTGGTAGCAATCTTGAGAACATGAAACCAATGAGATGGTATTAATGTAGGATTTCTTATGGGAATAGGAATAACATTTTGTAATCTTATTAAGTATACAGTACAATTAACAAAGCCCTGTAGCTGGTATATTTTGTTTATGGGCAGTGGCTATTTTATTCTGAATACTGATGTTTCAATAAAGCTGAAGTAATAGCTTTGACATCATTGTTGGTAGTGGAGGTCATTAGACAAATAGGTCATGCCTCTATTTTTATAGATATACTGTGCCATGGTGTTTTATCTAATATGTACTATGAGTAAGACTCTAGTTTTCTTCCTTATGCCTACACATCTATTCGCTATCACGATTTTCCAAAGCAATTACAATGAACAGTATTGTAATTTTGAAAAGAAGTAATAAATAATTTAGAATTTAAGAATTGTTATTGAATGAATAGGATAAGTTCATTTACTTAGAAGGAGGAATAGAATTAATGCAAAATGGAATTAAGAATCCAACGGAACTAGATGGTAAAGAATCATAGAATATGTTCTATATTTATTTTGGAAATAAAATAAATTTCAAGAATAGAATAAATAAAGCAAAGTTGCTCTGAAGTGTTAAATAATTTCAAATACTTTATTTTATTTTATAAGTATTGCACATTTTTCATGATATGTAATGTAGTAACACAAAATAGTACAAGATAAGTGTAGGTACAATTTTGTATTTATTTAAATAGTAAAAAGTACATCAATAATTGTAACTATTCCGTATTAAAGTAATATTAAATGGGAGATATTAGGTATAATAATTATAATATGGTTAACAATGATGTCCATGTATTGTATTAATAAATCAACAGTAGATATTTTGTGTATAATATTCATAACATTGCAAAAATGAGAAATTATTTAGTAAAAAGATCCATATTCGATATTGTTATTTGTTTGTGTTTTCTGTTCTATGCTTCAATGTATGTTTAAGGAGGCATATATAATAATATTTAAAGAGATAATATTTTAGAATAAATATAAAGAGATATAATTTTATTGTAAAATTTGATAACAAAGAGATATAAAAAATTGTATTATATTTTTTTTCTTAAGTCAGAGTGAAGACTTAAATTGATTTTCTATTGTATTAGTAGTTACAATGAATAAGAGATATATAATGGTGCAAATTTATTATACCCAAGTGTAAATAGTGTAAATAGATTGTTGCTTATTTTATCTGTTATAATAAAAACTTTGTTAAATTTGTTTTTCAAAAATTTGTGTGTTCAGATTGTTTTCTTTCCCATTACAATGCATAATAAATACAAAAGATTTGAATCAAACATAACATTTGCACAGAGCTAAATAAAGTATTATTTTTAAGAATTCTAATATTTTCTTGGAATTTATTGATTTAAGAAATTACATTTACATTACCTTTATGGTCATAAATTGATTATTATAATAGTACATCCAATTATAAATGCTATCCGTTGCCACACATATATTTTCAGATTATAAGATGCTACCACATATTTATTACATTATTATAGGAAAGATAAAAGATTATATTGTATTTATTTCCTTATTATTATTATGGCAAAGAAGAATTATAGTGGATGAAACAATATATAAAATTAGATCATACAATGTAGAATATTATTTATTATTATTATTATTATTAGTTAGGTGTGACATTAAATCCCTTATCATACTTTACTACAGTAATTTTGATTAACTTAAAGTAGTTTTATGAACCTGAGATTTTATTTAGCTAAATTATTTTAGATAAAAGATTAAGATTTAATTATTAGTTTAATCTTAATGATTAGTTATTATTGAAGTTGTAAGAATGCTATAAATTTAGTACTTGAGATAGTAATAGGAGGGATAGGGTTCTTATGCCATTGAGGTAATATTCTGTGGGATATTGGCTCAATGTAATCTTTCTTGTCACCTGTATCTCACTTCCAAGTCTCATGATTTAATAAATATTTATTTATTTATTTTATGAACTGAACCTTATTATTATTTTATTAATTTGAGCTAGTAGAATATTTAATATTAATGCAGAATATTTTTATCAATTATTTGCATTTAACTGAATGTAATTGTTAACTGAATTAGACCCGTTAATATAATATTATATTGCCCAGAAGTGAGACTACACATGATTAGGTTAGATTATAGATGAATAGTTTTTGAAAGTGCAGTTTTTAATATAATAAAATTTTGAAACAATATATATTTAATGTGGAAAATATTCAAAAAGATATTATCCTGAATATTATTAAAAGAAAACTTGATATATAGACATTCAATGTGGTAAATATTCAAAAAGATATGCCAAATATTTTCTAAGATCTTATATAATATGTAAAATTATCAAAAGTATTTTCATATATAAAAGTCATACATTGCCACTTGGCAAATTTAAAACAAAGAAAAATGATTAATCTAAAATGTAGCTTGTGTGCATTGATATGTTGATGATAAATGTGTGATATAGGATGGTGATGCACAATTATAGTCATTCTGGATGCACATCAAAAATGTATTCCCTTCAGTTAATTTCACAATGGAATGATAAGACTCCTTCAAAATAAAAACATTTTAAATGAAGCCAACACACTTTGGTAAGTATCCAGTCACTCCAAAAGCACAAAATATGGAATTATATTATCACTATGGAACAGAGCAAAGGAAGTTTGTTCAGAAACCAGTGATTTTGGAAATTAAAAAGATCTACATAGAACAAACTCCCATGCAGAATATTATCCATCAGCTGTTATCCAAAAGGAAAAAGTTATTGGTACTGTAGTGTATCCATACATATCAGGAATGGTAGACAAATTTTTAAAAATCTGCAATCAGTATAACCTTAGACCAGCTTTCCAAATCCATATCACATTTTGAGGAATTGGAGAAGTCTAAACTTGAAATGTTGAAAAACAAGAACTGCATCTATGAAATACCATGTGAATGTAAAAGGGAAGTATACTGGTGAAACCAGTCACCTTATTGAACAGTAATTGAAAGAACAGATGTGGCTATAATAGCAGACCATGTATGTACTAATGAACATTTGTTCGATTAGGAAAATACAAAAATATTGAATGGAAAGAGAAAAGGGCAAAGAAGAAAATTCAAAAAAGCAGTTCGTATGACAATGGTAAATAATCCTATAAGTCAACCCATTGTGACAATACATAATATCTGGAAACCTCTAATTAACCTTGCTCTTAAAAAATGATGGAATTGGTAGGATTTGAACCAATCCTCATAGATTAATATATGAAATTTCTCCTAACTTTTCCTTTTGACAGAATAGGTCAGTTGGTTGGAATATTGCCTTAAAGTTTGATATTCAAGAATCTAAAAGTATGAGTTTGACCCCTATGCTAATATTGTCACTGATCAGGTCAACAGCACCTAGAAAAAGAATGGAAAATAATATCACTCACAACATTGTGAAATCTACTAATTTGTGTTGTCTACTTGTGTGTTATTACTAACAATTTCTGTATCTTCTAGATATTGAATATTTAATGATAGCTGATGGAAATAGTCCAACATATTTTCACAGATTCACATCTGTTTTGTAAATACTTTTATTTCATGTTAATTACTGTAATCTTTTAAACTAATGACATATTGTTTATAATTTTCAGTTGTGTTTATGAGTAGTCACCCCCCCCCAATCTGCAAGTAATATCTATTAATATATTTAAGGAACAATTTGTTTTTATTTCGATTGCTGTCACGTTTGTTTTTCTTATTGCAATTTTTATATTAATTTTATTAAAAATATTGAACCTGCCAATGATATTTAAGTACTTAAGTAACGGGTTTTTTCCATCAATTAAAATTGACCCTTAATACTTAGTTAATTATTTTGCATGATAAAAGTATTTATATTGAAATCACAAGTATATATGTCTGTATGTACTCATACAAATAATTCACAAAATATAAATAGTATCCTCTATAGAGCATTTAAATCATATCTTTTTTACTAAGATTTTTTTGTTTTGTTGTTTGTCTTTTAGCTTTTTTTTAAATATTAATTATCAGGGCCAGAACAAGGGTCATCAGCACCCTTATGCAAAACTATAATTGAGCCTCACCCTCCTAAAAAATAAAACCAATTTTATGTGATTTTATATACATTTTAATGTTTTATTAAACATAACAATGAAAAAAATTACTACGTAATTATAAATTTATTTTCCGAGCTTTTACAGAACTAAATTTAAATACAATATCATCAACTCTTAAGAGAATTGCATACATCATTCTCTATAGATATTCGTGATTTACCGGTCAATCTTTTCATAATTTTTAACATCGAAAATGATCTCTCTCCACTAGCTACACTTGTAGAAAAAAGTTAGTAATATTCTTAATGATATGTTCAAATTTGGGAATGAAATGGTCAAATTATTTTCTTGAAAATAAGATAGAACATCAGGTGGATTTTTGAATTGAAGTAATTCACTTGAAAATAATTTTTTATTGTATAAGATGTTTATCTAAGCTAACATTTATCAATAAAAGGTTATAATGCTTGTTTCTAGAAGCTTTCCTTTACTAAATAACCATATTTTTTATATGTCAATCTTATTACCATAAAGGTAATTAATTATATAAATCTTCATACATTCTTTAACTTACTTATATTGATAAATAAATGGAATAATCTTTATAAAATATTTCAAACTAGATAATCATTTGCATTTACTCTTTAGATATCTTATGGCCTCTAATAGTAATAGCATAGACAATTTTAGAGACCAATAAATTGTAAAACATATAAACTATTATATTTAAATTATGGATAAATAATAATTAATTTTAAGATTAATTAACCATATCATTAAAACAAATCACACACATACTAAGTCATGATATTGAAATTATATATAATTTAAATTACATTATCTATAGAATCACTTTTTTACTTGAATTTTCATTGTGAGAATTTTATTTCAACAAAGCAACTATATATAATAATAAATAAAAACAAATATTTTTTATAACATGAAATTCACTTAAAGTCTTTAAGAGTTTCAATTATTTTTTATCTTGGTAAAATCTTTTAGAATGATTTTTAAAAATGATTGAAAATCTTTGGCACTTTAATTATAAAATCACAAAGGATGGTGGAGAATTATGTCTGATAGAAAATAAATGATGACAAAAATTTATTTTTTGAATCAATCCATTTATGTTGTAAACTTAAAGAAAATCATAATAAATTGTTTCTCTTTATTTATATAAATATAGTATGGATAATTAGAAATTTTTTGAGAAGTGAAATTCACTAGCATTTCTAAGAAAATTGTTTACCAAGAGTAATTCTACTGATTTTTAAAACAGGATTAAAACAAATATTTTAAATGCAGGTGTGTATCAATTTTTTAAATATTTGCTTTAAACTATAGCAGCAAATGACCTATGGTGTATTAGTGTTGGCAAAATAGCTTATAATTTTTAATTTCAAAAACATCTTTAAATGTCCTTTTTTATGAATTTTACTATGATGAATATTTTTCAGATTGTTTGTTTATTTATTGGGACAGTTGGCAGGTATGCACATAATATTTCAAAATATACAAATCACAATTTTAGAACAAATATTTATATTACAGATATAAAAATAAATGATTTTTATTTCATTTACCATTCTCGCAGTAATTGAGATTTTATTTCAAATTTAAAATAACTTTTCCTAAATATTTTAAAATAGTATTCCTTTATATTTAAATGTACATTCACATTTAATCAGTCAGCTGTTAATTACATTTAGAAACCATCCTGTTTTAGATCTTATTCATGTTTATTACAGTTACTAAATGTAATTGTGCCATCTCTCAGATAATTTTGGTGGCATATTTTTCATTTAATGCTTATTTATAGTAAATTTAAAATTTTAGTTTAAAAAAAATCTGCATTTGGCAATATATTCTGAAAAAGAATCAATTTTTATTGCTGTGTATTGGTGAATGGCCCAGCATCTTTTCTCTGGTTGGACGGCTGTCAACTTTGGCCATTGTTCTCTAGGCATTTTTAAATGTCAAAGTCATAAATCAAACAAAATGTTTTACTCTTTTGTAATTGATTTTGAATGTAAATAAATATATTTATCATAATTTTTTAGATTCATAATTAAGATTTTACATTAATTTATTGGAATATAAAGTTTGATTCGAAAAATTTTAAATTTTACAAGCAAAATAAGCATGGGAAAGTGAACAACAATCGACAGTTCTTCAAGGTAAGTGAATAATGTTGACCAATACTGACCACAATTTGCATATAAATGATATTCATTGATAAGAACATACAATTATATTTCATAAATACTTATGGATTTTATGTTTATTTTTATGGGATATTGACTAACAATGTGTCTAGATTTAGATTTTTATTTAAAATATTTAATTTTAGACCAAGAAAATCCAACAGAAATGAATAATTAGATGTAATTTCTATGAAACAAAAAAAATCACCTGCATTCATGTAATGATTGCTTGAAATATAATTCTTTTGTTTTACTGCTGGCTATTTTTCAAATGTTTTTTTTATATTTTTTTTCAGTTATTAACATTTTTAATTTTTCATTACATTTATCCAATTTGAATCTAAAATTATTCAATTTTTAGAAGCTAAATTGAAACAATTCTGTTTATTTTAGATTAATATTTTATGAATGGAAACATACTAAAAATGTAATTGATGAATAAAAGTTCTCCGTTTTTATATAATGGACCAGTATAATTATTAGACAGACTTTATTCAAGTTGATGAAATTAGCTAAAGGGTAAATAATTATTGTATTAAAAGTTTATGCCACTACTGTAAATAGTTTTATCCATTATGTGTACACTAATATAAATATTATTTTAACTGATCTCATTTTAATTAATTTATCTACATGTATACAATACTATGTATTTTATTAGTGTACTGCCTCCCCCCCCCCTTTTTTTTTTTAAAATTATCTGTGCTGTTTTTAAAACTAAATAAAAAACCACAATTTTTTCAAAATTTTTACAGGCACTTCACATGCTATAAAAATACAGGGGAGACATTTGGGATTTTTTTTTTTTAATTTGCTTGATATAGTAAATTTAAGATAATATTTTTATAATAAGCCAATAAAAATTTTGAAGTTACATTTATTATTAATATTTTGGAGATATCAAATACCCATCATAATATATATATAAAGGCATGGATAGTAATAGTAAAATGGACTGTTCCATTTTTGCACCACATAGCAACATGATGTGAAATATGAATTGTGTAAACCCAGAATAAGAAGACGTAACTGAGAATGTCATAATAGAAAAACAAACCATATGAAATTATAATTGACAAATCACATTTCAAGAAATGATTGTTTATTTTAATGTGTTTATATTTTCTTATTTTGTTGAAATAATGAATCAAATCGGATTAATAAATATTCATAACAATAAAAATGTATTTTTAATCTACACTGTTTTACACCTCTTATAATTGGCACTTTCGTGGCTTGCTTGCCTTCTGTTAGTTATAATATATGCATAGTTTTCATTATATTTTACTGACTTTCGATCTCATATATATATTCTTTCTTTTTTTTTTTTCATACTTTGAGCCCTTTTATTGTTTTGGTTTTTCTTTTTTCATGATTAACTGACTGATAATAGTATATAATAAATAAAAATCTTTAATAAACTTTATTTTTAAGTCCAGCCTGTCATGAAACAAAGTTGTTTTTCTATTATTAAAGGTTTAAAGATGTTTTTTCTTTTCAATTTTACCATTAGCATTCCAGCTTCTCAAAATTTAAGCTCTAGAGATCAAGCTTTGTTTTTTGGTTATAATGTTCAGTTGCCTAAAAATATAAACTAAGAATAAAACATGCGTATACACAGAGAGACATAATAAAAATCCTTTATAATACCAGTAATGGCGTTTTTTTATATATATGTCAAATGCGCTGATCGGGAAGCGAACCCGGGCCAGCTGTTTAGAAGGTAGTTACGCTAACCACTAAGCCACCAACGCATTGACTTTTTTTTTTTAATTTAAACTATACAGTTATCATTATTATAATACTGTACCATATGATCTTTTAAAAAAATCTATAAAAGTGATGAATTATTATCTAAGTGACATTTTCTAATTTTGAAGTAATTATTACTAATTTAAAATCATATGATTTTAAATTTGTAAGAGAATAAATTACTTTTAATTTATCTATGCATAAATTACCATTGTTGCTAAAAACATTTTATTCGTATTTGCTCTTGAGAAATGTGCCGGAAATATTTTTAGTCAAGTCTTTAATTATTTGTAGTTCATATTTTTTATTTTTTTTTTGTTACTACTTTTAATTACTTTATATTGCTATCATTTATAATCATAACAGTCTTTATACATTTCTACAAATGCAGTTTTATAATATCTTTAAATTATTCAGGTGTAAATATAGACTAAATTTTGACTAATGTATTTTAACATAAGTAATTTTTAATTTCCTATATATATATTTTATAAATATGTAATATTATATAATGAGCCTGCCAATAGCTCTTGACAAACTTTTCAGAATATGCCTATTCCCATACTGGTTTCATGCTTCTGGAATTCCTCAGTGAGGTGCTAGAATATTCAAGCTTAGTAAGAGCTATTGGCACATCATTATATAACATTTGTAATACAAGCTTATTAAATTAAGTCACGTGGTATATGGTTTTATTTTTTTGCAAATATGTAATATTATATCTTTTTAACTGACTGAGTTAAAAACTAACCTAGTGGCTAATAAACAATAAGTAGCATATTTATTTTTAATTATAAACCCTGGAGATAATTTTTTCAAGTATCATATCCTTGTGATAACTTATTTTTTTCTGAAATCCCAACAAACATAAAACAATTCATTCACTCTATTTTCAACAGTTTTTAGTAAAATCCTTTATTCTACATGTACATTAAAGTAGCAGTAGCTCTGAAGAAAACTGCAAACCAATCAAAACATAAGATTGAGTATGCATATATGTACAATAAAATATTTTGATAAAAATTGTTCAAAGTAGAGTGGATGAATTGTATTTATATAAGATATTACACTAAAATAAAAGAAGTGGTGAATTTGGTAATATTTCTGAAACATAAAACAATTTGTACTCTGCAATCCAATTTTTATATAGATAGATATTCTGTTAAATGATATTAATAAAGACCAACTTCATGCAGATTCTAAATGTAAACAGCACTTTTCAATATGATTAATTATTCAACTTTATAAAGTAGAGTTCATTTCTATTCGTGAATTAATAATGATATCAAATATTAGAATACTAATAAATTTATACAATTCTTTCAAATACATGAAAACTAGAAATTATAACTTTTCCATTTACCATTTATATCATTTCATCACTTTCTTTGAATAGAAATACACTCTATCTTATGAAATTTAATTATTAACTATTTAAAGGAGACTGTGTTTATATTTAGTGCCAACTTGCAGTTAGCCCTTTTTATTAATACTTGTCAGAATAGCCATCTATAAGACCAAAAACTGCTGATGTAAAGATCAATTTATGATTATTGTGCTTTTTCAGTGTTACACACTGTATTTATTAGTATTTTTTTTTAATCAGCAGTTAATGAATTATGAAAACTGTAGATTTTCTTTTTTGTAAGTATAAAAGAATCTTATCTTTTTGTAAACCAATTTTATGCATTTTACTTGTATTTATCTACAGACAAATAATTGAGAAAAGTTGCTTATAAAACTTTTTTTATAGAAAAATGTACTAAATTTTCATAATCTTCATATTATTTAAATATTATTGTGTTTGCATTTATTTTGTCAATGATATGATTTGCAACTTCAAAACTTAATGAAAGTAAAATCTTTTCGGTTTTGCTTTTTAATTTTTAAAAAAAATCTGATTTTATTTGATTAAAAAAAATAGACTCATATATAAAAACTATTTTAAATACTCATCATAAACAAATTTACAACATTAAAAAAAAGCAGAAGATATTGATTTATTAAAATAGGTGTATTATGATAGCAAAATCATTATTTATATTGGAATGCTCTGAACAGTGCTTGAAAGATAATCATTCAATCATACATCAATGAAATGATAATTCTTTAGTAAAATAATAAAAGTTGTTATAAAAAATAGAATAATTAAATAAAGGGATGAATGAGTCAGTTAGATATTCTTTTAGAATGTGCACATGTATGTACTTGTATAATATGTAAATAGAATTGTATTCCTTGGATTAATTAAAGAAATAAAAAATAATAATAAAAATTCTTAAAATAAAGGTAATAAAATTCATGATGTAATTTTGTTTTCATAAAAAAAAATTAAGATAAAAAAAACTTAATTAAATTTGTAGATAGCCAAAAAGAATATTATAATATTGACATTAATTCAACTGAAGAAATAAATTAGGAATCTTATTATTCAATATTAATTAAAGTTAAAGAAAGTTTAATATGTTCTTTGAATGATAAAGAAATCAAAGAATAATTGGATTGTGATGGGAATAATTTTAAAAAATAATATATTTAGTCTAGAAGTTGCCATGAAGAAATCTGTACTATTAAAAAGAACTGTCCATAGCAATGTAATTTTATACTCAGGAAAGGCTCTGTTTTTCTCTTGAACTGTAATTCTTGTTCATTTATATATTGTATTGGGTCCCTCCAAATTTACATACTTTTAAACATAACCTTTTATTATCTTTTGAAATTTAAAATTAAATAATTTTTTAACATTTACTTTAATATCTCTAAATCTTACAAGAATGGACTGGCACTTCAAGCAGAGGGGAGAATACCATTGATAGCATAGCCATCAATGGTACCCATGGTCAGATTAGGTTATACAAAGCATAACATGATCATTTTTTCTGACCATGACCCACCTCGACTACTGGAACAAAAACCTATCATCCAAAGCATTTTATTTGTTTTGAGGCTCAAACTCAGGAAGCAGCTGACCATATATTATATAACTGGATTGCTTTGGATGACAGGCATACAATCAAGCACTTGAAATATCCCAAGCTAGCTCCTACTCTTAATCAAAGGGGCCAGTGCATTAACTTAACACATATAAACATTTATATCTTTAAATAAATAGTGACACAGTGATAAGAGAGAGAGAGATAATAGACCAAATAATAATTAAGCAAACATTAATATTTATCCATGTGCAGACATATCTAACATAATATAAAATAACATAATAAAATTATAAATGATTAGTTCACACTAAATTTATATAGTTTTTTGTTAGAGTTTATTTCATTTAAAAAAAATATGTGAAAAAATATTGTACCTATAGACAGTGATCAAATATATTTACCTAGGCTTTCATAATATTAGATGACAGTTTATTTGGTTTTGTTTTTCATCAGTGTTACTTTCCAACTGGCTTTTTAGTCTCCATCAATGGTTTTGGAGCTTGTCTTAGCTTGTCAATGGGGGGAGTTCATGGCAGGGTCTATTTCACCATTTTTGGCATCATTTTCC